>JAHREE010000115.1:583506-637034 GCA_033628505.1 Tringa tobata | reverse complement strand
CCCCCAATGAGGGCATTTCTTCAACAGGACTGCACTCTGCACCCTAACCCCTCCTACCTCTATCTCTGCAGCCTCATGAAACTCATCACCTTCACGGGTACTTATACTGAAACAAAAGCAGTTAGTTAGATGGTAGCTTTTCAGGTTGCTCTGTCTAATCCAGAGCAGAGGATCCGGCTGCTGGATGTAAGAGCTTGCCACGCTTTCTGGCAGGGCTAAACCAAAGGCAGCAATTTAAGAAATGTGGTGAAGTCTCAGAGAACATGTTCTTATTTGTGGCAACACCCAAAGAGAACACCACAATTGCTCTGAATATCTAAAGACAAACCCCAAACCAACTGCTAGGCATCTGATTCACACAAAGTTTCATAAAAGCAAATATATATATGCCTATTTATGAAACAGCTATCCCCCTTCTGAAAAATTACATGAAGTATTGCAGCTGCATGTTCTAGACATGTTCACACTGAGCGTGACAGTATGCACTAAGCTACAGATAATTTTCCTCCCTCTCAAAAGCCAAATTGTTTTACTTCTAAATCCTCTTAACTTCAGTAGGGCTTGCCAGTTCTCTGCTCTGAAGTCCTGGAAGCTTTTACTTTAAGAAGTTGATAACACTGTGATGACTTAAAGCAACCAGCACTCAACTTGAGTTGCTGGGTATCAAGCATAAATCACTGCTACAAAATTTCACCTTGTCAATATTCTATTGATGAAGCTTGTTTAATCAGAAAACTTTTTTGGGACAAGCAAATAATCAGTGAACCAAAAATATTTAGAGAGACCAGTATGGGCAATTCTTAAATAACTGCACCATGGATATAACATCTTGGGTTATTCAGCCATACATTCTATTAGAAACGTATGGGCCATAGGCCTCAGTTTTTGCCTTGACTAGTTTGTCTTCCATGAAGACCCACGGACTCCACTTGACAAGGTGGACATTACCCATGTTTTGTCTCCTTTAAAAATGTTATTTGGAAGCAACTTCAAAATTATTATTTTAATATAAAATTAAATAAATGCTTTAATTTCTAATTTTTTTTTTAACTAAGCTAACAACTGAAACATACTTCATTCTTTATCTATTGCTCTTGGCATGTTGGTTAAGATGGCTCACAAAAAGTTTTGGGTTTTTGGTTTGGGGTGGGTTTTTTGGTTGGTTGGGTTGGGAGTGTGTGCGTGTGGGATGTTTTTTTTTAAGGCAGCATTTCCCCACCAAAATTGTGGAAGAAGCAGCAGCACAATAATTCAGAAAACAACGGAGCAGAGCATAAAAGTACACAGCATATGCAAAATCTGCACATCCCTTTTCAGAGGGAAATTGCACTTTAAAATCTAATCATTAAGCTTTCTGATGCTAACAACGCTGTTAATAGCTAGTGTTAATAGGTTATATCCTTGTTATGTGCTACTAACTTATCTGATTACAAACACTTCATTTCTAAGCACTTTCCATCTGAGGATCATAAAGCACTTTAAAAACTTTAATGAAGCTTCACAGTGCTCCTATGAGGACAGTATCCAGTATGAGCAGACATACACACGCATGCACGCACACATTAAGAGAGATGCTTATAGTCATGGATTCCCTGAGCTCGTATCTCAACTGAGACAGGAGAGGAGTGGGGTTTTTAATTCACATTAAGCTGCATTGTGCTGACTAACAGCTCATCTGTTCTGACAACCTTTGGATAAGAACCAATACATTAGGCTTCAACATTATGCGCAGGCTCCAGCGTCCACTCGACCAACTGAGGTATCAACTGTACTCTCCAGTTGTCATGTCAAAAATGAGACCTGGTCTGTCTGATCTGTAGATCTTTACTCAATTTTAAAAGGATTACAGTTCATCCAGTCCTTATGCAAAACTCCCCGTCTCATGAGCTGGCATTTTTGTTTGGGCTCAAAGTCCTACAGATTGATGCCATATCTTACTTACTATGAAGGCTGCGCCCTCGCCATCCTACAACACCAAACTCCACCCTCTGGGCTTTCTGCATTGTCCATATACAGGCAGCAATAAATTTAAGACATTTTTTCCCCTAGAAAGTTCTTCGTAGTTGATAGTATGAAAGTGAAAATGCCAATTCAGATCCTCCTGACACAATTCTTCAGCAGAAACCTCAAATATTAACAAGTTTCTCATAGCATGAATGCCTTCTCACCAACTGTCCTTTCTCCTGCTGGTGAAGAATTTGCTTCCTGAAGTATCAGAGGCAAAAAGCACAGATTTTTTTCTTTCCCAAACAAAGCCTGTATGCCCTCTTATCCTACTGCAGCTCATCAGTTCAATATCCCTAGACCTCCCTCCCTCAACCCCACAAGGGTGGTGCAGTTACAGATACAAGATAATTGGAAACCGATTCCTCCCCACCTCCCCAACCAGCCACCAGTGGACCAATCAACCTGGATTAGAATCCTAGCAAGCACACTTCTGCAAGTTAACAGAAAGGATCTGAAAGGTCCTTTTGTATTTCCCGGGATGAAGTTAAAGGCATAACTCTCAGGGGAGAGACACCTGTGTGATGACTAGTCACAGGTGATAGGACAAGAGGAAACGGCTTCAAGTTGCATCACAGGAGGTTCAGATAGGACATCAGGAAAAATTTTTACACGGAAAGGGTTATTAAGCATTGGAATGGGCTGCCCAGGGAAGTGGTTGAGGTATCATTGCTGGAGGTATTTAAAAGATATTTAGCGATGGGTGGTTGTTTTTTTTTGTTTTTTGGGTTTTTTTTTTGTTTTTTGTTTTTTTTTTTTAATCACAGTTAGGTTGATGGTTGGACTAGATGATCTTAAAGGTCCCTTCCAACCTAGACGATTCTATGATTCTATGACTAGGTTACATAGTTGCACAATTTCAAATAATAAAAAGCAAGCAGGAACAGAATTAAGAGTCTTAACTATTCCTTGTGTGCTCTAACAACTGCCACATAAATTATTTCAAGAGAACAATTAAAAACATTAAGGTTACAACCGGAAGCACCCTGTTTCCTAGACTTGGTAACAACTAGGAACTTGACACAGACATCTCAGTCCTGCATAAGATATAGTTCCAATCACTTTTAAATTATTTTCTCTTAACAGACAGGCTGAATGGCCAACACTTGTGAAAAGTGAAGACAATAGCTAAATCTGGCTGTATCAACATCATATTTTTTTAAAGTCTTCACAGCTATTGAACATACGCCATTGTGCAAGGGAGATGACCTCTCCTTCTGCAGGAGTGCAAAACAGAATGTTCAAGCATTCTTCAAGGACAAAATACTCATTCCCAAAGAAAACAAGAGTTTTGTTTTGCAGCTACCCCCCCTTCACATTGAGTGAGCAGTGAGACATTTTATGCTGAAGAATTGTGGAACAGAGCTGGCAGGGAATTTTAACTATAGTAACCAAAAGTATAATGTAAATTCTTTCTTCAGAGAAAAATACCATGACAAAAAGCGTCCTACAAAGGATAAGCTTGCTCGGTTTCTAAAAAGGTTACAACAGCTTTTGCATCCCTTACACAAAGGCACCTATCAAACACATTTTAGGAATGGAGCATGCCATCATTATTATTCAAAACTTACATTGCAACAGTGCTTTGGAGCCGTACTACAGCTCAGATCTCATTCATATCTTGCCAGGGACAAAAGAAAGTACACAAGGCCTGAAAACTTCACAGCATATTAAGTTTAAGAACTATACATAACTTCAAGGCCAAGCCAAAATTCTGACCCTATATATTAATGAAGTGCTCACAGAAAGATAAGGAGTCAGAAGGAAAACTTCATTCATCCAACTTTGCAAACACCCACTTTTCCACCTAATTTTTCCTCAATCTGCCACAATACTTTCCCTAGCTGTTCAGCCTATAAATAATCCATCACTATGCCTCCACTTCCTCAATCTCCTCAAATGCCCTTTCCAAACTGGAGAAAGATTAAGCTTTCTAGCTGCCTTTTAACAAAGTTGTTCCATGAACGACGGAACTGAAAGCTCATTTCCTATGAATCTCTGTCACACATCACTGAACCTCTGCTTTACCGCGCTAATCCCAGCTTCCCGCACAGCCATTTCTCCTTTGATGCCAAGGCTCTACCAGTATATTGAGCCCTAAACAGATCTCTTCCCGTCACTTTTTTTTCAACTCTTTCAGAACCTGGGCAAAAAAAAAATAAATAAAAGCATATACTGCAGCTAATCCCAAAGCACACATGATGAGTAGCTATTAACAGGCATAACCAGAACAGATAATCTTTTGTTTTGTTCTGAAGCCCTTCTTCTAGTGGAGAAATTAATTTTGGTCTCTCCTCCAGGCAGTTACTGAAGTTTAACATAATGGTAATTATAACTATCATTTCTTATTCCTCACCTTCACTTGACCAAAACTGGACAAGAGACTCCAGACTTAATTGGGAAAGATACAGACATGGAAAGCAATTGCATGGGACTTTAACTACACTAGGAACTGAAAGAACAGACCCCAAACATCAACTCCCATTCAATCAAGTCCCCCTCTAAACACTGAATAAGTTTTTTTTTTTACACCCATATCCTTGAAAATTGAACAAGTACTTTCCAGTAACATAACATGCAAGGGACCTTGTGCAAATTAGTATTCTTAGAATTTGGTTAATCTCCTCCTTACTATCATCTCAGAAGTGTCATGATTTTGGAGACTATAATCCTATCCTAACAGGTGTCCCTCTTCAGTTTCTAAAATCCTATAAACTGCCAAAATATCAATGAAATTGGAAAAGTGTATCTGTTTTATAAGAGTCTACCTATGCCAGTGAAAAGGTAATACTTCTTTCAAATAAAAAGATATTTAGGGAAATGGTATAGGATACCACTCACCCATATATACAGCAAGCGGCTACTTTCTAACTGTTATTTACAGCACGTGAATTATCATGCCAGTTAGATGACTGATTCAACTGACCTTCCATCAACAATAGCTGTTACAATGACTTTCAAAAGGAGTAATAACTTCATTGCTTAAATCCTTCCTTCCCCCTGCTTAAGCCTTGAAGCTTTCAACATTTTAAAACAAATAGCAGCAAGCATTTTCATCTGACCACGTTGGAATATTTAATGAAAATCTTATCTTTCATGCCTATGAACATTTTACCACAACAGGACCCCTTCTTCATATGGAGTCCTTAGAAATGCTTCTACTGAAATTCAGTATACCCTATTCTCATTGGTTTAGTATGCTCACGCAAAGCAGATTTCTTACAAATACTTATGAGAGGTCTCACAAAAGACAAGGAAGATTTTCGGACTGAAAGAGTTAGTCTTATTCTAGACCAATCTTTTTTTTTACTGCCCCACCTAAAAGGAAGCTATACTGCACTGAGAGTTTTTATATCTTTTTATTATTTATTTATGGTGAGATAGACCAGTACCTCTCTACAAATTGTTCTAACTTGTCTTTAGTTTTAGTATGGGGAGTTTAGTCACTGGCCCGGAAACCTCTGAGCAAAGGAATTTCTGGCATCTTGGTTGAAGCTGGCACCGACCCATTTTCCTTTGTTCTCATTAAAGGAACCATAATATGCTAAGTTAAATAAGAAAAAAAAAAAGAAAGAAAGAAAAAAACAACCCGAAAACCCCAAAGTAAAAGAAGAATACAAAAGGAATGCATGTTCAGTGGATTACTGTAAGACAAGATTTCGCCAATTTGACTCATTTTTCTAATAAAAGCACTATTTATTGCTGCAAAAATCTGTAAACTGATCTTTCCAAGTGACTTGAACATCTTCCCTAACTAATTTGCCTTCATGTACAGTCCTTCAGTTTGAAATGTCAGGAAAGGAATAGCTATCCATGCAGAAAATTCTACTAGCTGTAGCCATCACAAACATTCAAATGCATGCAGTAACCTGAAACTATATGACCCCCAAATATGGTCAACTTTGACAAAGGGCAAACAGTTCAGCAAATTCCATCTATCTAGGTAGGAGTAAAAGAAATCATACCAGCTCTCCAGATGACAGCATGCCAGAGGAGCAATGGAGCTTAAGAGCTCCAAAATATCTCTGTAAACAAGTTTTTAATTCATACCATGTTGACCACAGAGCACAGTATTTTTAGTCATACAAAGTCAGTCATATCTTCTACATGGAATAAAGAGCTTCCTTTTCTTTTTTTCTTCCCTCCCCTTCTTTAACTAGTAATGGCAACTCCCTGAAGGGTCTAGATCGGATCTACAACTTAGAACCAAGTTCTTGGACTTTAAGGCTATTTACCTTTTTTATCCTTTATATACCTTTTTTATCCTCCAACCTCTGCTATCTCTAAGCCACAGTGGACAGTCACTAAAATTTGTATTTTCTGGACAGAGGAATAAGCAAGAGCGCACAAACTCTATTATACAACCATTAGACCTTTTTCCCTTCTTCATCTCCTTGAAAGCAAGATTCAACCACTCATCTGGGTATACACACAAAAAATAACAAAGATTTGATTAACGTATTTATTCTTGTAGAGAATGAAGCAGGGAAAAAAGCACTGAGCAACTTAAACTGGATGCAAAAGGAAAAAAAATACAACCACCCTAAGGTTTAGGACTGTAACTCATACACATTTATGATGCCACTGACTTGCACTAAAAGTGAATCCTTAGCAAATCAAAATGTGTGGCACTAACTTGGTGTAGATACCACAGAAATTTATCTAAATTAAAACACATTTTTACATTAAGAATATAGACAAAACACTAATTTAGACAGAACTCAAAATAACAGCCCTTAACTGATTTTGCTTGCTGTCCTTTAAGTCTGTTATCTCACTCCCATGGTAAGATGTCATCCAACAGTTGCCATCCAAATAGCAATGAAATGCTGAAAAGAGAGCAATGTCCAGCCATCCATATAAATGACACATCAGAGAGCAGCTACCTCAGGCAGCTCATGGGGAAGTGGCAACTTGGGAGAGGGAGGTGGAACAGCCACTAATCAACCAGATCCAAAAAGACTTCTTGGACAATGAACTTGAGATGTCAACAGAGTGTCGAGAAGGCAGTTTGCTTCCTGGAAAGGAACTAGAGGACAGGGGATGGAGGGGTTGGTGGTGTCTGAAATAATGAGGCTTTGGATTTTAGAAATTTGGTCAGTGTGCAAACGTTCTCCCCGTCAAAGTACAATAAGCTCTTTAAGAGAGCAGAAAATCAGAATATCCTCCTTTTCGTAGCAATCAGAATTACTACTAACAGTAATAACTAGAGAAACCAATGGTATCAAGGGTAATATGTGACAGTATCTACCATGGGTATTTTGCAATATCACATTTATAAATCAAGCAAGCTGGAACAGAAAATATACTTTTCTCTTGTTTTGGAAAGACAACAAATGTAAAGAAGTCCCTTGATCAGATGAGACTGCAAATTCTGAAGCAGGTTTTGTGCACTTCTTATGCAGGAGAAATACAGATTGGGGCGGGGAGAGAACCCAGACAAACTAGCCTATTCTTACCACAAGACATCTGGAAGAAAGCACTATAAAATCTCAGGGAAAAGAAGTTCCAAATTATTCACACCTAGAACACACACTGTCCACAGATTTTTTTCGTGTGTCAATATTCAGAAGCAGTGTAGGTAAAACACATTGGGATAGCAAGTGGGAACTTAACTTCCAAAGTTGACTTTTTTCTGTGTGATCTCCCATAATTCCCCACCCCCAACAGTCATCTCATTTCTGTTTTTCCACATACTGAGAAAATACTTGCAAAATAACAGTACACTAATGGTGTAGGTTGGCTGAGGTACATGGAAAGCCTGTATCTGTTCATGACAAAATAAACTATATAGTGCTATATGCTTTGCTGCCTTCTAATTTATGGTCTGAAAGAAAAAAATAATAATAAAAAAATCACTGAGGTGGTAAAATGAGGAATCTTAAAAATCATGAAATGACAACTGAAAATATTTTCAAGACTAACTTGCAGAAGGGAACATCTAATTTTGAATTATTTTTGCTTAGAATACTCAGCCTAGAGTTTTCCTGTGGGTAATACCTCTAATTTTAAGTACAAAAATTTCAAAAGATTCAAGTGTAACATTAAAATGGTAAAATATGGAAGACGATGGAACTTTTGGCTTTTTGAAGTACTTAAATTTTAAATGTAAATTCTGCATATTTTTGTTACATTGTTCAGAAATACTGTATTGCAAAGGGTGCAAGCCAGCTTTCACAGCATTATTGACTTAGCAGCAGTCTTACTGCTAAAACACAGCTGCCTCTGCAGACACAGAATTCACTCCTGTCTCATCCATTTCTACCCACTCAGTTGCACAACAAAGGGCAATTCTTTTCTCTATGCCTCAGCCCCCCCTCCCCTTTCCATACACAGGTAGAGCTGCCTTCAAATGCAAACTTGTCCTGCCACTCACTCCACTGCAGGGAGTAAAGAGAATCCTACAATATGAAGGTGATGAAAATATTCCTTAAACCTTAGATGGACCAGTTTTCATCTTGATTTTTAGTCTAATAGTCTCACGCCCTCAAAGAACCCTGGAAATCTCCAAGGACATAAAAGAAAAAGAAATATTTCAAAGTTAGAACTCCCCTACTCAGATGCCAATACCAGAACTAGCCTGAATTATCACTGGGACTGAAGCATACTCTGACACCCTAACAGAACTTCAATACCCCATGACAAAAAGTGTCTGGCGTGGCCACTACATTCAGAGCACGTCTCTGTGGTGGCTTGTTAAGATGTTGGACAGATGCTTGGATTTGGACTTAAGTGCTTAGGGACATTTCTCTAATGGGCTACTTATTCTAAATACACATAGAAAAATCAGAACAAAAAATCAGCTATGCCTTTACTTTTGAACATAATTGTTGATGTTTTCAAGGAAGGACACAACTGGCCATGAATTTCAACAGAATTTGGGATGACACCCAAATTTAGGTACCCCAAATCTGAGATGATAATCTGAATTAGCATTTGGAGGCTACTTTGAAAATTCCATCACAAATCTTCTAAAAAAACCCCTTCTGCTTAGGTTGGTACTTCCAGTAAATTAAACAGGTGTAATGACACTCAAGACAAATCTCAACACTTTCTGTAATATGGAATGTCCTTAAAACATTAAAAAAACCCAGAACAAAAAAAAAAGTTCGGAAAGCATTTAGTTAACTATTTACTTTAAATTTGGTAAGAAGGGTTTTTTATGCTACAGGGACAGAAGCTATGGCTAGGGTCTTTCATGGGATTTTAACACTGAAGAAACCCTCCAAAAGACTGCTGTATTACTTCATAACAACGTCTGTCATTCTCACCAACCAAAGCAGCCATTTTCAGGATATACTACTGCAACCTTTTTACAGTTTGCAGAAACTCTATAAGATAGAGTAACGTTAGTTGTTTTATGCCACTGGGCAGTGATATATACACCAATATTAGCAGGTTGCTGAAAACAAAGGAAGATTGGCTCCTTAATTTGATCTACAAGGGAAGGCTGATAGAGCTTGTTTCGCTTAGCTTTAAAATGACAAAATTCAGCTGGGGGCGGGGGGGAATAATTCTGCTATGTAAGCAAATGTAGAAATAAGTTTTAATGAGGACTGAGCCAGACTTTCAGACATGCACACTGGAAGATGAAAGGCAATGGACATAAATTGCAACAAGGAAAATTCTCATTGAATATCTAGAAATTTTCCCCACCATGAGGGTGATCAAACATTGCAATAGGTTGCCCAGAAAGGCTCTAGAATAATCCCAAGAAGTCTGACACAATTTAGAAATTAGATCTAATCTTCAAATCTAGCCCTCCATTGAGGGCAGGATTGGACAAAATGACTTTCACAGATCCCTTCTAACTGAAATTATTTTATTAGTCTATGATTCCTGTTTTCAGCTTAGACCATTTTAGCTACCTCTTTCTTTTAATTGTAGTGTCACACAAATCCAGGAAGAGATTGAATATTCCCTGCTGAAATGTCAAAGAAAAATGTAAGAGAACATTACCAAATTTAAAACAATGGTTTTGTGATCCTCACTGCTTACAATCTCTTCCTGGCATTACTGCAATTTTGGAGAGTCTCATTAAGAACTCCTGCCTCGGAATCTATACCTTAAACCATCAAGCTGGGGAAAAGGCTATCCAGTAGGTCTAAGCAATGACACTTTACAAATTATGGAAGTGATCTTGTTTTCCTACATTTCTTACAATATGAATCACTTCCAGTTGTACAAGTTGCCAAGATAGTTGAAGACTTTTCCCTCCCATTACTACAAAACAGCAGGTGGGGAATAGCCAGCTGAGTTACTTTAGACAGCAGTAATAGCCTGGCTTACCTTGTTAGTAAACATGAGTATGAACTTGGCTCACTTTTTCTCTGAATAGCTACTGTCAAACAGACTTTTCCATATGTCAGTCAGGAATAGCAAAACATTTATGTTTTTCTTACAAAAAGGAATATTTTTTCCCCTTACACTATCCCTTTCGCTAGTACATCAAGGTGCATAAGTTTATGATGGTGACAGCAGAGGATAATTTATTAGCACAGACAGAATTGCTAATTAATACTGTTAGAACTAGAAGCACAACCTCAATTTAAGGACTTGAGTAGAACTTTTTTTCTACTCCAAAAAAAAGCACAAAGAGAAGCTGCTCTCTGCTTATCAACAGAAGTTTGACTGCTTTGGAAGGATGTTTCTGCGTCAAAGTTACGTGTAAATCTTTGCTCTAGCAGTGAAAAAGTAAAAGTTTTATTACAGCTGGTAAGGTGGCAAGAAGCTACTGCTATGTAAAATTTAAGTATTTTGGGGAGAGATAATATTTACTCCTTAAGCATGGCAATTCAGGTCAACCTCTTCATAATGGATGAAAATATGAGAAATGCCTCTAACAAAACATCCACCTGCAATTAAACACAGTGATACTGCTCTTTCCCCAGACTTCTCCATCGAGATGGAGGGAGAGAGGTTTCTTACCAAAAATATTAGGCACTTCACAAAATAATGTGTCCAAGTGTAACAAACAGTTATACCACATACTGGAGAGCTGAGAGGAGGGAGG
The DNA here is from genome assembly GCA_033628505.1 of Tringa tobata. Classification (NCBI taxonomy): domain Eukaryota; kingdom Metazoa; phylum Chordata; class Aves; order Charadriiformes; family Scolopacidae; genus Tringa; species Tringa tobata. The sequence continues at coordinate 626,017 of JAHREE010000115.1, read as the reverse complement.
AATTTACAGCGTACTTAAAAACTGAGAAGTAACACTTTCTTAAGGAGTCCGCCAGTCCTCTCCCAGAGTAGAAGCATGGTCCAAGATGACCATTATCAGCTCCAGTAGCCCAGGCAGGCTCGTTTCTTTTAAAGTAATTTTAGAGTAAGTGGCAGCCCTCATTGCTGCAACAACCACAACAGTTTTGCGACACACGCACCATGCATAAGCTGCAAATCTTTCACAGGACTTGAGATATCTCATATTTCCGTATTTCACTTGTCCTAAGGATTTTGAATGAGTAACTACTTCATAACTAGCTTCCGTTGAAATAAAATTTATTAATGTTCCATTAATGATGGAACATTAATGGATGACGGAACACATAATGTTCCATAAGTGATCCATTGAATATTTCTAAAGACCTTGTATACAGTCTAACAGGATAAGTGCTCCCCACAAAGCTGACAAATACCAGCAGTCAGCAATTCTCTGGTATAATATACAGCTCATTCAAAAAAAAAATAAAAATCTTAAAATGCTGCAACTTTAGTACAGTGAGTCTGTCCAAAAGAAATGTTCAGTACAGCAAAAGAAAGGTTTGTAAGACTGAATCAAATTTTGGTTTTCTGTTTTTTCTTTTTTTTTTTTAATACTAGAAAGTACTCTTGCAATGCCAAGCTTTTATCCCCGAGTCAAACTGAGTTGAAACACTCTGTTGCATTTCAGATATAAATTGCCAGAAGTCATCCATGGACGCTGGCTCCTCGTAATCCATTATGAAGCTGTACTTCAGCAAAGGAAATTTCACATGAAACTGGGGCTGGGTAAGAACTTCTACTTCAATTGAAAATCTCTCAGAAGTACCTTTTGTCTTCTGTTCTTTCATTGCCCACTCAAACTCTGATTCCCTTGGAATGCAGTTAAATATTAAGAAATTGCTGGGCTTGCCTAGGAAGTTAAAACACTTGCAGACTGTTCCAGCACTCTGGTGCAAGTTAGCTCCCAACCCAGGTCAGTTACCAAAACTGTATCTTCTGAATACTTAATTCCTCAGCAATCTCAGTACAGAGTTACCCAGATCAGGCTGCCTATGAAAGGCAATTAAATTAACACAGCCAACTTCTCAGGAAAGCAAATTAGAAGCACTCAAAAAAAAAAAAGTCTCATCTGCATAGCCGTAGAGGCAGCAAACTCTTAAGAAGTCTGATGAGCAGCTGGAAAGGGAAGGAAGCATCTTCAGCTGGTACAGCTATTTCTGCAGTGAATGTCTCACTCTACATTCAAACTTATGATCTCCTTTTCACTAACAAGCTCCAATTTTATTTCAAAACAATTAGGAGGACAACAGTAAACACAGGTACACAGAATCATTGTAGAAGGAAGGGATGTCCGAGACTGTCAATCCCACCTCTTTGCTCAAAGTATGGTCTCTTGAGTTTGAGTGCAGCTGGGTTTTGAGTATCTTAAAGCATGAAGAAGGCACAATGCTTTTGGGCAACCTGTTCCAAAGGTCTGACCACATTTCACAATTAAAAAAAAAAAAAAGTTTTTTTTTCCTTATGTTTGAGTGAAGTTTCCTGTATTTCAGTTTATGCCCATTGCCTTTTGTCTCTTCACCAGGCACCACCATGAAGAGTTTGGCTCAGTCTTCCCTAGTCCCCTCCTCACGTATCTATGCACAAGGATAAGATCTTCCCCCAAGCCTTCTCACCCCAAGGCTAAACAGTCCCAGCTCTCTCAGTTTCTCCTCCTGTGTCCTCCAATCCCTCTCTGTGGCCCTTCACTAGATCCACTCCAGGATGTCCAACTAACCCCTAATGCAAATAAGTAATAATATGAAGAGGGCATTTCAGGTTGGGTTGTGGTTTTTTCTTTTCTTTTGACATCTATAGCAAAAGATTTGAAATCAATGCAGCTTTTTGAAGTCACTTAAGAATACAATTTACTGATCCTTTGTGTGATTATCATTTGTTTATCTCACATGCCAGATCAATGTCACTTACAGCAATAGGTAAGCTCTACCAAGGCAGACAATTTTGTTAGGTAGTTGAAAATTTGAGATTGTGGGTAGAAAAAGATTGAAGTGATTGATTTAAATTTAAGAGCAATACCCACACAGTTGCACAAAACAAGTATCTTCATCGTAGTAGCGTTACTAAAATTGCACCTTTAGACTTTTATCAAAATATTATTAACAACATTATTAGGAATTATACTCCTTAGGGCAGGGTCTGTATGACAAGATCCCAGATGCCACTTAAACATAAATTTATTAGTTAAAAAAATAGAAATCTTACCTATGACCAATCTCATATTCTCTTTCTAATAACCACAGTTTTGGAGAAAAGAGAGAGAGAGAGAATGTTGTAAGGGACTTGAAAAGCTCTAATTAGAAATCAGGTCAACTGTAAAGTAATTCTAGCTTCCACTTGCACCTAAAATAAGACAGCAAACACAAGGCTACGATAAATCCAATACAACATCCCTTGGATTATTCACTGCAATAACGTGTTTCATTATACTAATAGGTATCTTAAGAAACAATTCAGAAGAGCTGAAATCTAACTCCTACTTTTTATTTCTGCACTGATTTTTCTTCTGGAACTTTCTGAAAGTTTCTGCTTCAACAAGCTTTGTATCTCTTGGTACCACAGTAAGTTGGGCAGTCTGAATAGAAAGAAATAGCAGCAATTATTTTGAGAAGTTTGGCTCACTTCCATGATGCAAAGAATGTGCATGTTCAGCACTAGAACTTCCGTGAACTCATCTTGGCTACTTCAGAAATGGTTTCTCACTGTTGCAGAGGCAGCGGACTTACAATTGCTAGCTTATCTAGAAGGCAAGGAAGACCTTCACCCCAAGTCAAATCCCAGCCTGCCTGCAACAGATGTACTGCTGATCAATGAGAACCTCCTCCTTCTCACAAGGAGACATCCAACTAGGCATAAGAAAAAAAAAAAAGAAAAGAAAAAAAAAAGAGTTCTTTCCCAAAGACCACCTTCTTGCTTGCTCCAAAAGACAGGTCAGGAAAAAAATTAACTATGATATCAAAATTGGATTACCATTGCATTACATAAAGAAAAGAATATGTAAGACAACCATCACCGCAACACTTCTAGGACAAGGCTCTGTTCCTCCCATCTGAACAAGAACCCAGGAAAAAAACCCAACCGTTACAGGATTTCAGTTTAAAGTCATATGAAAAAACCATTTTTATGTGCCTTTTGCTAATGGAAATCCATCATTTTCTTCTCTGATCAAGCTTGTTTCCCTAAAGCACTGCATACCAGCATCTTAAATTGTTCATTCTTGAACAAGTATTTTGTTTACAATTTCTGTTCCTTTATTAAAACGCATTCTAAAGAAGTAAGGCTTATATTTCAGAGGACAAATCTACTATATGCACACCAAAAGGAAGGCCCTGGTTCTGTCATATTTCACATTATTTCAGTGAAGAAAAGCTGTATAAAAACTCCATGTACAAATTCACTACTTCATCACTAAGCTTCCAGAATGATTATCCCTTTTACAACAACTTCTGAATTACCTTCTGAAATTGCAATGCATGTTTCTATGCTTTTAGGCAAGTCAACATCCTGCTTTCTTTTTTTTTTAAGCCACCATCCACTATTATATATGGATATTTAAGGAACCAAAAGGGCAAGCACCAAATGAACAACCAATGCTCCCAGCACATTTAAACAAGAGTGCTTCACACCATTTACTATGGTAAGGCCCTTTTTAAATAAACGTGTGACTCACTGTTTGTTTTCTTCACCAGGAGGTGGAGTCTTGCCATGCCCCTCCATTACAAAATCCTCATGTTCCATCTGCAAAGGCAAGCATTGCAGGTCAGAAATTGGTGGAGCAAAATGCACATCACCTAAAGTGGCCCTTTTCCATACGCAACAACTTAAGACAGCCCCTTTACCACAGTGGCTCGTCCAAAACAGATCATATAGTTTCTTAGCAACATACGTACATCTCCAACCCCATTGCTATAATATCATTTTATAGCACAATTTTCAGAAAATCTTACAAGGGAAAAATAATGATTTAATGGCTATAGCAGAAAGCTATCAGTCAGGGTATCTAGGTTCTAAGTTTTGCTCTGTTAGGGACTTCCTTTGCCATTCTGAGTAAGTACGGCTTTTACTGCTTCTTCCTTATATAAAAGCAGGAATTTAAAAAAAAGTTAGATCTATCAACAACTCTGGAGAAAAATCAGACTTTTCAAAGAAACTTATTAACCACAGACAGAAACTGCTGTGAAAGTGGAGTACTTCTTGTGAAAAATAACTTTTATACGAAAAAGAGACTTTCAAAGCACACGCATAACTTACTTAGCAGGGTAAAAAAGAGGCCTAAGGGAACCTCAAATAGATGCTGTTCCAATGACAACATAAGGTAGGCATTTCCTTTGGCTCACATGTTAAAAGATTCCAAGGGCACTAAGGAAGTTTTCTGTTTAATTGTTTGCTTTTAAAATACAGTTTGAGCATACATTTTCAGTAATTTCTTTGGACAGAAAGAAGAATTACATTATATTTGATCATTAATTAATTATGCACTCTTCATTTAATTACTTCATTTGGCCAGAATTTCTTGCACAGGTAGCAAAATATTCATATCTTTATACAAAAATTCAACACATGCACTTAGTATTTTATATAAACATCCAGATATACAGCTAGCAATGCTCTTCTTCAGTTGAAGCCAGCAAACAGGCCACACCGCAATACTCAATAAACCATAAAACAAAGCTAAATCATAATCACACACAAAACCATAAAACAAAACTAAATCATAATCACACACAAATCCATGATCCGCTACATTAAACTAGAAAGAAGAGAGAAACACTATGGAGTCAGTAAATGTAATATGGTTTAGTTAGACTTTGAAGGAGCCAAAAAACCCCAAACAGAACAAAATCCAGCAGCCACTCTCCCTTGTGCCCCTACCCTCTCCCCAAAAGAGTCAAGTTTACTCATCTGTACATTATCCTGTTGACAGGTCAAACATACTGAAAAAACATTAACTGCATATTGACATGTAACAAGGATAACAGAAATTACATTATTCGCCTACACAGACACAGCCCTAAGCAAAATCACCAATGAACCGAGAAACTGATGGCTGGTGGTAATGACATCCAGAAGACAGTCAATCAAATCGGTGTAAGGTAATTTCACATTTGTAAACATGTTCCCATGAGACCCACAGTCAAAACAGTATCTTCATTTAAAAGCAATGTTTGAAAGCAAGAAAATTTTGCATTACAGTTTTGTAAATAACTCGGACTTTTATCCATTCCTACCATATCACACATACTGATCAGTCCGTATCCAATTCTCAAGAGCTCTAGCATCTGGACTGAAAACCATCTAGCTGAAGAAAAAGGTATTTGTTCCACTAATTCTGTTGTTGTGGGTGTCAAAACACAAGTGTGACAACTGGTAAAATAGTTACAGATCTGTAGCCTCATCGCAAAACAGCGTGGTTCTGAGAGTGAGGGTAAACGTTTAAGAGTTATCCTTGCACAACCTGAAATCCTGTATTTTATCCTGTTGCTGGTATGAGACGAGTAGAATCCAGATGAACAGTAAGCAAGGGAACAGGTTGTGGCCGGTACTGGGAAGAAAGATGAAATACAGCCCTTGGGAGTAAAGAACTACATGCAGCATGTATACTGCTAAACTAACAAGATTCCCATATAAAGTAGACATTCAATTTATTGAAGCTGTAGAAAAAGAAAGATCATAAAAACTGAGAATGATTTTAAAACCAATAAGAACTTAGAAAGGAATGGGAAGTTATCCTATTGGATCATAAACAAGACATTTGAGTGAGAACAGGGACATCTAGTCGATCACCACCAGGACAAGGCAATTGCTGAAGTACTGCCAATAAAACTGTTGCTTTAATATTAATTTTATATGAAGAATGCTAGTGAAGAAGTGCTCCCGACACACTGTCATCTAGCATGCATATCTATCAAAATTACCTTTTCAAGGAAGTGGGCAAATAATTAAGAACAACAAATCTCCTGAGCTAGAAACAAGATTGTAGGTCTCAACATAATCTCTTTTAAAGGAAGTAGAAACTCCCATCTACTTTAAGAAAAGTTAATCAGCTTGCTCTGCTTCAGACAGTAGGCAGAAGTATCTGAAATGACTAAAATCTGCAGTATAAAAAACTGATAAGGTTTGGTATGATTATGTCAGCACTGAAAAAAGAGCTGGGCTTTGTGCACCTTAGAAAAATGCAATGACGAAGTTTCTCGCAAGAAGTTCACCAAGAAAATTAATTACGGAGTGAGAAAGTACTTACGAACATGGAAGCTGTTCAATACACAAAATACAGTCAATTGGTAGGTTTTCACTGATTAAAAAAGCTAACAAAATACATCAATACACTAAAAGAGGACATGGGACATTCAAGACATTGAGTATTAGCGAGCTAGATGTCTTTACAACAGAATGGATGAAAACTGGACTGGTAGGAAACAATTGGCTGGTCAGGCTCAGAGGATAATGGTTACTGGATTTTATGCTACCTGGAGGCTGGTATCAAGTTGGATGCTGCAGGGGTCTACCCTTGGACAAGGGCATTAAACAACTTCACCAACGACTTGAAGGGCTGGTAGGGTGTACTCTGGTCAGAATTTTAAGATAATACTTAACTGAAGAGGTTCAAATCAACATGTCCAAGAGCAGGGCTGCCATTCAGATGGACCTAGACAGGCCGGAGGAACGGATGCTACAGGAATTGTATGAATTCAGACAGGACAAACACAAAGCGCTGCACCTGAGAGCCCCTGGCAACGATGCAGGCTGGCGACTGGGGAGCAGTTCTGTGGAAAAGGTCTTGGCAGATATCAAGCTGATCGTGAGCCAGCAATGTACCCTGGCAGGAAAGGTCAGCAGTATCCCAGGCTTTATTAAGAGCCTTGCCAGTAGATGAGAGAACTGATTATCGCCTCCACTCAGTGCTTATTATTCCAGATACGGTCTAATGCACCTTGTTTTGGGTCCTCCAGTACAATAACATCCATACAGTGGATGCAGCATGCCACCAAGATGCTCAAGGAGCCAGAGCACTTTCCCTACGAGAAGAGGTTGAGGAAGCTGGGCTTGTTCAGCCTTCAGAAGAGACAGCTTTGGGGAGACCTAACAGCAGCCTGTGTCTACAAGGTCAGCAAGGAGTCAGGCTCTCCACACTGGTGCCCTATGACAGGGCAAGAAGCAATGAGTGTAAGTTGAAACAAGGGAAGTCCAGTCTGGACATAAGATGACTCATTTTCACCATGAGGACAGTCAAGCACCAGAACAGATAGCCCAGGGAAGTTCTGTAGTCTCCTTCCTTCAAGGTTTTCAAAGCCAGACTGGATAAAATCCCTCGTAACCTCATTTGACCTCATAGCTGACACCCTGCTTTGAGCAGGAGGTGAGATTAGAGACCTTACAAGGTCCCTTCCAACCTGAATTTCCCAGCAATCCTATGAACACAAGAGCAGGTTCAGTTTAATGTTGAGAGGTAATATATATGAGAAGAAAAACCCTAACAAATTCCTAACCCAGCAAGAACCCACACTTCAGCGTAGAAAGGTCAAAGAAAAATACCTTAGAAATTATTTGAAAAATATACTATTAAGCAGAGAAAAAAATTAGTTGTTGTAAAAACATAGACAGCAACACCAAAATTCACAAGTCCTTGTGGATTTTATGTTTTATATATCTTTATGTATGAAGATTTGTGTATTAGAGGATTACAAAACAATAGAATACAGGTTGTTCCGTTTCTGGCAATGAGATCATTTTTACAAAGTGAAAGGAGAAGTTACACATAAATTCATTCCAAGGGGCTGATCCAGTTCAGCAATTTTTGCATTTGTCTTTGCAGACCCTTGCCTCTGATTTTCTTTTGCTTGCCTACATATATTAAATAATTTCATGACTAGTGATCTGTATTTTTCACTTTGAAATCTGCAGTTTTAATTTTTTTTTTTTTGCTAGAAAATGCTATGTAGTTTATTTAGTGTTCTAAAAGTTCTAGGAAAACATATAAAGTAATATCAATTTCCAGCTTTCCCTGGCATTTAAAAGTAAAAAACACTTTACTGTGTAGTTCATCTTAATTCAAAGAGATACATCTGACTAAGAGTCTCCTGAAAACAATGAGCAAACTGCCCCAGTAAAATTCCACAGATATTGTTCACGTTTTCTTAAAACTAGTTCTTAGGCCTGGCTATCTATTCATTAATTATTTTTGAGATCCAAAGAGTTATTTTTGAGATAACAGCCACAGTTGGCTGAAAATACTCTTCTTTTTCTCCTCCACCCACAGTTTTCATAAAATTCCTATGCGCATTTCTTCCCCACAAGTCTCTCAGTTTCTCTTCACTTTATCATCACCCTCTTATTCTTCTTTTGAAGGAAGCTGGAGCCCAGAGTCCTCACTAACTTTCAGCCATACACAGCATACAGCAACCACAACAGATCTGGGTAACTGCAAGCATTCTGAAGAGGGGTAGTCAAGTCTTTAGTCTCTCTTGACTTACACCATACAGAGGAAATGCCTTTGTCCTGAGTATGTAGAAAAAGAGCAGAAGGTGGAGGTAAGACAAAACTTTTGTACCTATTGTATTCCTCCCTCCCAAGGAAAGAAGAAAAGGTGGAACGGCAGAGGATCTGAGACACTTTAGTCTCTCTTAAAAGGACTGCAGAGGGAGCCATTGATTCCAAGAGGAGAAATCAAAGGAAGAGCACTCCACACCTGTTTCTCCTGGCAAGCAATGGAAAAGGCTTCAAGATCCTGGCAGCTGGAAGCAGGAACCAGAAATAGAACCTTAAACAGCAGGGGTGAAAGTCAATAGAAAACTTGTGTCTTTTAAAAAAGAACCACAAGTTGTTGAACTTCATATTTTATTATTTCAAAGTTTGTTTTCTTTAAAAATCCAGGCAATTGTGAACATCCAAATTCGGAAAAAAGTATATACATTAAGTGTTCTAAATAATAAAAGGCAATTTGTTCTATGTAAGTTAAAAAAAGCTATTCACAATTACACACTCAATACTCGGTTTTCAGAAAATGAAATATACCAGAAGGAGCTTAGACATAATAAACTATTACTTTTCTTTTTTTCCAGAAGTACACCACCTGTTACTACAGTTTCATACTACTCTTTCTAAAAATATCTTCAATGAGACCCTAATGGATTTGATTAATGACTAAGCCTAATCTGGAGTTCCTAGATAAAGTCAGCCACACTTTGAAGGGTCAGAAAGTTTCAAGGGCAAAAGCCTAATATTTCCTGAATCCCGATGTCAAAAAGCACATTTTCCTAACAAGCTTCAAGACCTTCGTTAGCTATCCCAGTCCACCAAAAGTGACCAGAGCATAGGAGAAATCAAACACTTTCTCACGAAAAGAGATAGATGCTTGTAAGAAATTCCACACTTACTATGAAAAGCTATTAATTTTAAACAGTATTTTGTCTTTTTGTCTTCACCAGTTTTAGAAACGCAGTAATGCAGCTCAATTTTCCCACTCATTCAATAGTTCCTTTTCATAGCTGTGACTTTTTTTTCTTCTTTTCTATTTTATAAAAAAAAGACTGCAACCAGCCACCTGAGTGAACAGTAGATGAAGACTCTTCTAAGATTTTTTCATTTGCTAGCATCTCAAGCACACATGAACTGAAAACCTTACCTGGTGTACAACTAGACTCAGGTGAGGAGCAGCCAAGGTCAAAAGCTGCTTTCTGCAGGTTGTGGCAATTTATATTACCTGTTAATATTAACACAGCCTACTGCAGACCCAGTTTAAAACTGATAAATTTGGTGTTTTGTCACAACTACTCCTTTAACACCAGGGCACCTTCCCAACCATCAACAGCGACACTGCAAACAGGCTATCAGCATTTCTTTTGTCTTACTAATACTTGCTTTAAGTAGAATTGCACAACCTAATGGTAAAAATCCAAGCAATTAGTTACTAGTGACTACTGCTAACAGTGGTGAAAACCCTATCATGCCAAGCAGTTAGAAGAACTTGTCAGAATTCTCAGAGACAAATGTTATCACTACTACAAATGAAAGGAAAGCTGAGTAACCTCTCTGCCTGGCTGTATTATAAGCACTTTGGACAAACTGCAATGAGGAAAATTTTACTCATTAGCAACAGATTAATTAAGTTTTTAATGTAATTACTTTTAATAAAGATCAAAGCAATTTAGTTATGATGAACACTTTAATAATTTTCTTCAGAATAAATTAGTGTTAAGCTAGCACCTCACAATATGCACAGAATAGCACAAAGTGGTTAGCAAAATTAGTCCCAAAATATACTTTTTAGATTAAACTTTAATTTCAATACAGAAATGAAAGCATTAAAAACCAATGATTTTAATTTAAAAGAAAAGAAAACAATAGAGAAATCTCCTAATATGAGAAAGAACAAAGTGTTTTTGTGAACGACACAGGAAGGTCTTAGAGACAAGATACGAATGAGAAGTTATGTGCATTTTTGGTCTCTTTCAGGATTTTGCTGAATTGTATAGCATTGTGTTGTTACTAAATTTTCATTTGAACCTATTTCTACCTTCCCCCCCCCCAATTTTGCCTAAGCACAGTCTCGATATACAAAACATACCAACACAAGATGTGAACCATCTCCTAGCCTACTCACAATTCTCTTGAAGTTTCTCATCAGCATCTAGATTGAGGATTTCATTGTTATTACCATCGCACAGTCCTACCTGGTTCTCCTGTTAGTAAAAAGAGAAGTGAAAACTTACTAACTACTGCTAAGTCACATATCACATCCAGTACTCCTTGCTAATCATTTTGAAGGCTAACACACTTAAACCGCATAGAGTTACTTTTAAAAATCACTAATCTAATATCTATGTTTGGTATATGCAGCCTAATGGTTCTTTAATTCCTGACTTAACAAAACGTTGCAACATTAACTATAAATGCCAACACATTAACTTATACCATCATTAAAATCCGCATCATCCTTATAGAACAATAGGACATATTATCAACGGGGGCTCAACTAATCATTAAGAACAGAGAAGTTATATAACTCACAATATGTAATCTATGTTTCATCTAAATAAGCACCAAACCTGCAGCTGTGGTTAAAAGACTAGAAGTTTTGCTTCTGCCTCCAACTGTCACTAATTAATCACCTGCACTTGCAGAAATAACCTATGGCCCATTTTCTATGTAATTTTAAAACTGTTTATGTTATCTAATATTCTGTGAAATACCCAGGAGCTTAACATGAATTCCGTGCTAATCTTAAAACAAATGGTTTTATGAATATCATGAAAACAACGCTCACACTTTGGAAATCCTAAAAAGGTCAGGACCTCAGCCACATTTGATACTGTACAGATAAGAAAGTTTACTCGATTAAAAAAAATCATTTTTTAAAAACACATTACTTAGCTGCAAAGAATTTCAATATACATACATTGTAATTCATCTGAATCTTGCTCTGAAGGTAATCTGAACTACCTGGTAGTTTGCAGCAAGATGCAGTATTTTGGCAGTAACACCTTCAACCACTAAAGTGTTCAAGCCACTCATGTTACGCTATGACAGGATATCTAAAAATGCCATTTGAAAACTTCAACTCTGAAGCTGCCAAGGCAGCTTTGGATAATAGTTCAGCAATCTCAGACACAAAAAGCGTAAAGCATTCTGAATGTAAGCAAAAGTGCTCTTATCCTGCACCACAGTTGCACTCCATCCATTTCTTAGTGTGTTCCGTACATAATTGGTATATTTCTCAGAAAAAAATCTGAATTTAGTAAGACATGAGTAATTCCCATCTTTTATTTAATTAACTTTCTGAATTACTCTTCAGCTAAAGATTATTAACATTTAAGAAGTCATGAATTCCTGCGATCTTCCACAACTCTTTTACACTTCCATAACAAACCTTTTCCACTTTCCATTTAGGGGAAAAATCTGACCCAAAAGCCCTTGAGCAGTTCACCCACCACCACTACTTTGCAGACCAATGAATCTATTTAGCCAGCTCATTTTAGAGCTACTTTACTATTTATGGTACAGACACACATGAACAAGTTATAGCAGTTTAAACTGACATCTGTAAGTGGCTGTTATTTTGATGTTAACTGCTCTCTTCCACTTAGATTTGGAAAGCTAGATGATGCATTGCCACAAAAGGACAACAGGCACAAACAACAAAAAGAATTTTTAATGGCTCAAGAAAGCAGATGATAATCATAATTACTGAAAATTAAATTACACTTTGCACTACACATTCAATCACCTTCACTGCCACAAATACTTTTTTCTGCTGTTTGTTAGAAGTGACTGAAAGTGAAATAAACCAGGCACACACAAAGAGGTGCTGAAATTATTCTGCTTTACAAGATCTAATCAGACAAGCAAGGAAGAGAAAGAAGAACTAACTTTCTTTTCTGAGTTCACAGAGATCTATTGTGAGGATTCTAAACACATAGAAATGGCCAGTGGCCCTGAAAGTTCCTGAGCAACAAACAGCTGAAGGCTGAGAGCAATTCTGTTATAAGTATATATTAACCCTGCTTTAAGGTGTATTAGGCCTCCACTTTTGACCACTGTCAAAAAGGAGAATGAATACAGGCTATTCACATTCACAATGTACAGCTACTTTCCAGTTTCTCCAGTTATCAGAATGAAAATCCAAACTCATTGTGGTCACAAGGGAGCCACTGATAATGCTGCCTGCTTGTATAATTTTTCCAAATTTCTCAGGATTATTAAAGTTATTAGATATCTGACAGACCACCAAACCATTAAAACACCCACTTATCTCTGGGGCAGACGCTGCGCTTTTCTTGCTTGCATACTTTACAACTTGTCCTCAACAAAAAAAAACTCAAACACCACAGGAATCACACTTGGAAACTCTGTACCTGCTGAAACCTACCAATATGATTTCAGAGTACTTCTATAACATTTCTTAGCAACCCAATTCCACACAAGCTTACTGCACCTGTAGACAACTATTAGATTCTCCCTTCTTCATAATACACTGTCTTGTCTACTATCCAAGTGTCGCAGTAAACAGACTTTACACAAGTGACAGGAAATACTGACATGCTTTTAATGTTGCTTTTACCCTCAGGGGAACTGACAGTGCACAATGCCTTTCAAGTTCAACTGCCCTTAGTTGTCCACACAGCCTCTTACCTACTGTAATGATGAAGACCATCAGTACTATTTTTAGTGTTAAGAATACATAAAAGTAATAAAAAAGGTCTTCTCCACAAAGCCCATATCCAATTCTTCCACACCCAATGAGAGAAGAAGAAATTTTGAGGAATTGAAACAATTTCATACCCATCTAGCTCAAACTGAAAATGAAATTGTCTTTGTAGGGTCCTGCAAATGTATGAAGTCTTGCAAATGTATGAAGTCAACAAGACCAGTGAGTTTTACACTTTGAATGACTTAGCCAAACTAATCAGACTACAAATTATTTGGAAGCGTAACGTATGCTTTTACTGTCCGTGGCTCAAATTTCTCCTCAAATACCTATCCCTTCAGTCTGCCATAAAACAGTAAGATTGAAAACACTTATCAATACTTTCGCATCTACAAGATTTTCTATTAAGTGACTGACTATACAGAGATCTAATTAATGTCACATTGATATGGACTACAACTACTGTCAACAATGTAAAGCCAATACAGAATGGAAAGATATTAAAAAGACAATATTCTGAAAAGGTAGAAATCCCTCAAGTTGTGTGCCAATAATACACCTGCATGAGAAGAACAACAATACACCCTTTGCTAGCAAAGCCACAAAGCAATGTCCCTGACTGTTTCCAAAATCATAGCAGGACTATACCATGTTAGCTCTCAAATACAGAACTGCTTTTTTTCTATTTTTAAGCAAATATTATTTGCTTTGTTTTGCAAAGTATCATAAACTGCTGTAATCAGCCAAAGAAGAGATGCTATTGGTTGAGTAAAAAAGCAACAAGAAAACATTTACGAAAAAGAAACAAGCTTTAAAAAAAAAAAAAGGAAAATATGAGTTTTAACTGAGTTTTATTTAAGACTGAAATATTTCTTCCTTTAGAAAGCTAAGAAACACACCTGTTCACTGCAATGACATTCCATGCCATTACATATCCTCCACATGAACCGTACCTATGGAAAGGCTGGATCAAAGGACAGTATGACGACAGCCCTTAAAGACCTTGAAGTCAATTCGACAGATGATGTTATTTTCCAAGGGAAAGAAAATACAACATTGTATCAACCTTCTCTTTTCTGCTTCAAAAGCACTTCAGGGTATTCAGATATCAGAAAACTGAGTCATCTTTCAGTTTAGTACCTATATATTAGCAATCTTAGTCTTCACTATGGGTAAGTAGGTTTCAAATGAGTAATCCATCTTGCTGCTGAAGAGAACAGTACACCCAAATTGCAAAATCTTGGACATTTTAAAAGAACTTCAGGATCAAGTGCAAGCAGCTAGGCTATGAATAGCATTCCTTTAAAATAGTTCAAGTAGTCCTGTCTGTTTAATTCCACGTTCGTTTTTGCAAAATCCTCACCAATTTTCCCTTGTTTTTAACTGCTGTTTTATAAAGCCAGTAGACGCCAATAACATACTGATAACTAAGGTACTGGTTTTGGCTGGGATAGAGTTACATTTCTACATAGTATCTTGTATGGGGCTATGTTTTGGATTTGTGCTGAAAATACTGTTGCTACACACTGCTGAGCAGTGCCTACACAGGGTCAAGCCTCTTCTGCTTCTCAGACTGCCCCATCAGCAAGTAGGCTGGGGGGCCGTACAAGAAGTTGGGTGGGAACAGAGCCGGGACAGCTGACACCAAATGACCAAAAGGATATTCCATACCCCATAACATCATGCTTAACAATAAAACTGAGGTGGGGAGCTGTGTGGAGGTTGGCAGGGGCTGGCTGGGCATCAGTTGGTTGGTGGTATACAACTGTTTTTGTTTTGCATCACTTGTTTTTTTCTTGGGTTTTACTTTTCTCCCTCCTTGTTGTCCGTCCCCCCCCCATTTAAATTATTAAACCGTCTTTATCTCAACTTGTGCGTTTTCTCACTTTTACCCTCCCAATTCTTCTTTCTCCCCATCTCACTGGGAGGTGGGGAAAGTGAGCAAGCAGCTGTGTGGTACTCAGTTGCCGGCTGGGGTTAAACCACATGCCATAATTATAGCTCTTTGCTACAATGCCTTGAAATCTGGAAATTCAAAGTTATAAACTCACAAGCAGCTTCCACCCCCCAACCCTGAGAAAAGATCCAACTGTGTTATTAGATTCTTTTGTTTGCCACAGTGTTAAAGTTCTGAGAGAAAAACTAACCCCAAAATTTCTGCTCCCCTTGATGGACTAATATTTCTCTGCTCCTAAAAGACTTTAGGAACTTAGTATAGTCACAGGTCAGCGTTAGAAAGACTAGCTGCTCCTAGAACTCATGTTCCAGAAAAATTATGGAAACATACCCTATATTATTAGGGAACAGAAACCAGCAGAGAGCAAACATGAACAAACTAATGCGTTCTGAAAAAATAGTGAGTGATTTGGAAAAAAAAAAAAAAAAAAAAAAAAAAAGAACAGAACTTTCCTGGACCCAAGTGAGAGGCAACAGCCACATGAGTAAACTGAAACCTACTTTGACTTGTCAGGTATTCATAAGAAAGTACACTCAGATTGAAAGTTCACCTCTTCATAACAAGCCAAAATTTTCAAGAGCAGCAGGGTTTCATATAGCAGAGAAACCATCAAGGCTGAAAGTACCATGTACCAGACCAGTACTAGACCGGAAAACAGCTTTTTTTAATTAGAGTGACAAAGCATTTGTCCATTTACTACTGTACAGGACTTCAGCCTGAATGTTTTAAATTATTTAGTGCCATCTGAATAGAAACCCAGTTCTGTATCACTAAGTAATATTATATGCCCCAGACATACAGGCATCAAAGTTTTGGATGCTGTCTTAACTACCCAACTAAGATTTTCTTTTTACCCTATTAATTCTAAATTCCACACAAAGAAAGCGCCACCCTAACTTTTGCACTATTGTCAGCATCAAGCAACATCCACTATCAAACCAGAGCATAACTTACCCATAAATGCAGTTAGTGGAAAACTCAAGCTTTTAAGAAAGATACATCCTGACTGGCAAGCCTCCCTCCTAACAACACTTTCTTCAGTATATTAAGCTTCTATTTATAAATATTAAACTATGTAACTTAACAGATCAAATACAAATACCACTCAGGCAGGCTTATGTTTCTTTATTCTCAACATAAATGAAATAAAAGCAAGAGCTTAGATGTTTGAGTGAGTGTCATATACTCTTTAACCTTTTCATCACCTCTGTGTGAATGCTTCAGGATAAAAACAAAACAAAACACACACACACACAAAATATAGCCAATACCAACAGAATTTTGAAGAGTGACTTAAACAGATGGGAAAATGCTAGTTCACAATTAGACACCAAGAGGTAAGAAAAATAAGAATTAACCAGGATGAGAACAGGCAGGCAGTAATGTAAGGGGAACGTTCATGTTGACAGATAAGAACAGGAGGGAGGAAAACTTGAAATAAAATAAAGATTAACAGGGAACCTCAAGAAAGTTTGATAAGTTGTAGCGGACAGTGAGACTGAACAATAGGTCAAACCCCAACGTTTGTGTCACCAGTTTTTGAAAAAGGCACCAGAGTATGGAAAAGTAGCCTAATTTCTAGACTGCCTACTTAGATCAATAATTATTTCTATAAATGCTAATGAAACCTTTGAACAAAAATATATTTATCTAGCACCATAATGTACAGAAACTTCTCTTTTCTTGTACTTACTAGTTGAGCATTATTTGAAATTCTGTGCAGCCACGTTTTTCATCAAAATCTTGTGTACCTTGATTTTTATCACAGAAAACATTAAAAGGGCAGGACGAGCTATTTTTCCTCCTTTCCCTTCTGCAAGACTGAATCAAAATGACGACTCATAAATACCTTTCTATAAATTATTTTGGTCAAAGTTCCCCCCTCCCCACAAATTCACAGCTTTTTACTTTGAAAGATGAAGGAACAACAAGGAGGGTAGGTAAAAAACTTACATTTGACATGAAAATTTTAATTGCATTTTTTGAGAAAGAAGTTTGAAACATAAGCTCAAAATTCCTGCCAATATTGAAAGAAATCTAAAAATACTTCAAATCAGGCATAAAATTTTAGTTTCCCTCCTGCAATATTTTCAGCAAAGGAACAACTGAGAAACAAAGTTTAAGTGTTGTCTGTGCAGTAATCCTTAACAGATGGATGAAAACAGCTGAAAAGAAATTAGTCACAAACAAGAAGCACAGTGCTTACTGATATTTTCAGACTACCAAAGCTGTTAATGGAAAAAGCTTAGGAATCATTAGTAGCAAATTAACTACCACAAAATATAATTAAAAAAAAAATCATAACCTAAAGAACTGCAGAGGGGGTGGGGTTCCAAGTAGAAATGTTTTCCTTTTTTTTTTTCTTTTGTGAAGGGAAGAAGAGAGACCCTGAAAACCCAGACACATCATCCCCCAACTATTTTATAAAATGAAAGGATACTTTGCTGTATGATACTCACTGACAGATCATATGTATAGAATGCACCCAACATTCCTGTCAAACAGGACATCTATGTGACTTCTAAAATGCCAAAAATAACTATGTTTTCAAAAACTCTGCGCTCACTTGAAAAAGCATGCTTCTGTACAGGTTGTTTCCCCTCCTTGTGGCACTAATATTAGATAATTATTGGAATCCAGAGTGTGCTATTGACAGGCGACAGCTGTCTTTACCATGTTAATGCCACATTAACAGAAAGAGTATCTTCTGACAGTCTGACAACAAGGAAGAAACTGTGAGATCAAACAATGGAAACAGTTAAGATGAAGAACCCTGGCAACAAAACTACCGAGAAAGTAAGTTTCTCCAAAAGCAGCCTATGGGGCAGGAGATGGAGAGAAAAAGAAAGAGCATGTGCTAAAACCACTCTGCTGGAGAGCAATCCAAAGAATGACCAAAGGGTACACTGCTAAAAAACTAAAGGGAAGAACTGTAGAAGCTTCTGCCATATAATTGAGAAGAACAAAAACACTACTCAACCACCACAATATTTAAAAAAGAAATAATTTACAAAATGAAATAAAAATGTATGCATTAATAGCAGTGTGGGAAACAAATGTTAAAGTGAAGACTGAGTCCATCAGTAACTTTCCTTAAGCTAAATTACCAAGAAGTTGCCACTGGATTTCTGTCATTGATTTCAAGAGTGGCAAAGGCAAGAATGAAGGCCAATTTTTGTAGCAGTGCCACAGCAAGGAGCAGGAGTCCAAGTAAGACTATTGCTTTTCATGGTGCCTGACTGCAGGGATTACATTTTCTAATCATACCTCACATAATGTTAATTAGTTTGAAGCACTAAATATATGTCTTTGAAGTGACATGCTCAATTCTATATGAGGCACTTTTTTTTTTCCTTTTCCAAAAACAGGAAGAAATCACCTTTTCTCTTCAAGGCTTGGTCTTGGTATCTCAGAATACTGTAAATTCTAGGATGTCAGAAAATATGAAACAGTTATAAAGCCAAAACAGTTCACAAGGAATAAAGCATGATATATCATTTGTTTTCAGTGTATGATAGGAGTCTTCATGTATACAAGCTTTTAGGTTATTTTCAGACTGGCACCACAAGAAAGTTAATTGTTGCAGCATCCAGATCTTTATATCTTGAAGCTCATGGTATCTCCATGAAATATGATTTTGATGTCGTCCCTGACACCCCAGAGTACTTCATTTGAGCATACCTCAAACTACAATAAATTTAGTTCCTCAAGTTATAGGCTAGTGATTCGAGAAGTACCAAGGCTTCTTAGTGGTTAGGCCTGACAGCGCTACCATGCTGCCTCTTCCCATGCTACTGGGAAAGAACATAAAAAGCAAAGCGAGTGACATCTTCTCTATCAATTAAATGTTCTTTTAACTGAAGACTCTGGAAACAAATACTGATAACTGGTCATGGGATCTGCAGTCTTAAGTAACGGAGACTATTATTCTAACCACTGCTTTTCCTGCAATATTATCAACAGGGACTCCTTTTGCTTTGTTGTTTGTGGAGCCAGAAGAGCCAAGTATTAACACTCTGAGATACAGAACTTCACGTAGCAAGTCTTACGCTTTATAAATTATGAGCATGTCTTTCCATGGTGATAAAGACAGACAAAACACCTTGGTATCAATATAGCAAAGATATCTCTAGAAGTTAGTATATTTACTTTCTTTCTCTCAAGTTCAATGCATACTTATGGAAAATAAGACAGATCAATTTGCAGCTTGAGATCAGCCTAAGACAGTGTCAAAAGTGATTGTTAGGTGACATTTTGGCAAAGACCCTTCTTGGCAATATATAATACAGCATGGAATGGATTCGGCTACAGAGCTTAAAGACAATTTTCCACGTCTCCTTTTTCAAGTGCTTTTCAATTTAAATTCAGGTGAAGTGATAACATGCACATTCTGCAAGAGGTCCATATGTAGGTTTCCCACCTCTTCTGAGGATCAAAACCGAGTAAGAGAAAAATTCTGAACAGTGGTGAAGTACCTACTAAATCCCTGAGCATCTTGCGCTTGAATGTTTCAAGTATAGCTGATACCAAGGCATTCCAGCATGTAGGCCTGGGTCTTTGCATTTGAACATGAAGTGGATTTTAGCTTATATTTCATGTTTGTACAAAAATAAGTTCAACACTCTATTCCTCCACCTTTTACAACAAAAGCTTTAATACTGTTGAAGTCCTACAAGATGGAAGAAGTAACTACTAGACAGAAAGCTTGCCCACTTCTCTTCCGTAGTTATGCTGAGGCAGCCCATACAAGATGCTACTAATCACCATAAACAGTGATTTCAATCTTTGTATCACCTGCAAAAATCTTTTTGGCTAGAAATGAATTATTCAGAACAAAGGCTAAGAACAGGGCCTTAATCTAACCTCATATATGATATAATCAAACTTATTCTCACTGAAGTAGCTGGAATGTGCATAATCCACATGAACTAATCTCATAAGACCTATGAGCTGCAGACTCAACTTGTACAATGTTTAAGAGAAGAGCTTCAGAGGAGCTGATAACACATGAAAAACACAGAAGATCCACTGATCTGAACAGGAGGCGTAAAAAAAATTATATATTTTTTAGAATGCTAAAGAAAAGCATGCTTTTCATTGGAGGAAAAGAGTAAGTTTCACAAGAAAGCTACTTCAATCTAATTCCTGCCACAAAAAAAAAGAAAGCTATGTATCCATATACACATACACAGCTACAAACAGGTGCCTGTATGTATATACATACATATACACACAAACACATATTCTCTCTGGTGAAAAGTAACCGCCAGTAACCATGCTAATAAAATCAGTAATTAGTTGCACCATGATGTTTCCTCTCATATGTCTATTCCCCACATCCTTGTCAAGAGATGCATTCAATACTCTGGATGACTGCAGGTACATCCACCAATATGTTTTCATATGTAAGCTCCTAATCTAGTGAGCCTTCCTTCAAAGCTATTTAAAATAACACAAATCCTAAAGTACATGCAGGAAAATTGCCCAATCCTTTCTATAATAATTTATCACCTTCTAACTTTATGCCTAGAGCTTAAATATGTTTTTTTCCTATTAGAGCATAAAAAAAATGAGAACATCTATCCAAAAAGTTACAGCTAGAAAACAACAAAATTTTAATTTCAGTTGTCTATTTTTTTGCTTTTTCAGCCAGTCTCTTACACAAAACTACAAGCAAGCTAACAGCAATTCAGGTTTTCATGAAATTTAGGAGCCATATTTTAAACACAGATCAGTTGCAGTTGAGATAGTGATTATCATATTCTTCAATAGGTTTATAAATTTATTTTACAGTACTGACTATCTCATTATGCAAACCTAAGTAATTCATGACTCAACATCTGTATCTTCAGGAAGTAAGCAAAAAGCAGGACATAACCAACATTATATTCAACAGCACACTCTATAACCTCTTGTCCCAACACAGTATGTTGAGAATCAGAGGTACCTTTAAAAGCAATCACAACAAAGCACATGCTGGAAAGTACAAGCAACCAAGTAGCAGAACACCTTCAATATAGATCAGTCAGTGATCCACAAACACTGACACCTGCACTTAAGGGCCCACATGCTTAATTCTAAGTCAGCTGAAAGGGGTGTGCGGATAAGTCAGAAAGCTTGACAAGCCCTTCCAGTTCTAACAAATTGAATACAATTAAGGTTAGTATTTCTTTACAAGAGTTTCCTCTTTCCTTCCTGGGAGGGATCTAAAACACATATTCCAATCCCTACTAGACAGCAAAAAAGCCCATCTTTCCTAAGGCCTTTAAAAACTTTACTTTTAAAATGTCTCCAGGATAATAAATATTATTTACTTGCATGCAGGTATTTATTAAAAATACCACCAGCAGTCAATATTCATTCCATGTATCCCCCATTTCAGCTAAGCAAGCTCTTGTTCCTCCAAAACACAGTGGCATTTACCTCACTGACCTTGGGACTGCCTTCCTCCAGTATTTCTCCCTCATCAGTTTGCATGGGAACAGGATCTGTGCAAAGCTCTGCAGAAATGCAAAATACTGCCTAAAAGATAAAAAAGAAAGACATGTTTTAAAAACAATGATTTTTCTATCTTTAACAGTGTTATGTGAGATTGCAGTGCACATAAATAACAGTTCTAGGCTATGACCCTTAATGTTCCAGTTCCACTGATTTCATATGTCTTACCCAAACAAGTAAGACAAGACGACGACATAATTCCACTTAAGGGAATAAAAGCATCTAGCAGGAATATACTTTCTTTTTAATTTTAAAATATGTCATTGCTGGGAACTTTACATATTCATTGTGTTTACTTATTAAAGCTACGGTCAGTAAGGAATAATCACACGGAGTAGAGCTGAGCAATTCTTACTAGGAAATAGCCTTTGTGCAAATATAAGCTTCACAGATTCAGCTTACAGACAATCTAAAGGTTATTAGTTTGAAAAATTCTTGGACTTCCTGTGATCCCCCAGTACCTCTGAATTGTTACTTTAGGGATTTTTTTCCTTGACTTTATTTTAGAAATAACTGTATTCCAGGCTCTAAAGAGTCTGGAACTGATAAAGTCATTCATCTTTAGGTCAACATCTACAATCTAACCCCGGTCAACAGCTCCCAGTGTTTCCAATATTCAACACTAACTGGTAACTGATTTTTAAATTTGTTTGACAGTGTCAGTGCAGTTCCAACTGAACAAAATCTACATCCCAAACTCCATTCTTAGAATTGTAAAATAATTTAAGGAAGAATGCAAGACAGTTCAGGAGTCTGTGGTTAAAAAGATTAGAACATCTTCTACTCTAGATGATGACCCATCTTTCAGGGGTAATGGACCAAACTACTCAATTTAGGAGATCAAATGCACCAGCATAAATTCAGCATGGATCTCTGACTCTCAAAATGCAAGATGTAAGCTATCAGCAGATTTGTAGCATTCCAGGTATGCCAGAAGTAAGGGCTCACACTGAGTAAAAACTCTTTTAAAGCCAAGAGCTGTTGGCCTGTAACAGCTGTCCCTCTCAAGATGCTGTAACTCTTCAAATGCACCAGCGTTCAAAATCCATTTAAAGTCCTCCCACTTCATTTTTGCATCTCAGCTATAGAGCTGTTGACTCTGACTGTCACCTTCAAAGCACCAATTCCTAGCCTGGAAACTGACAACTTTGGCAGTGCAAATAGTAATGCCATCAAAATGAAAAAGCTTGAAATTTTTTCATCTAGATGTACCTCCTTTGTTTTGAGGTTAAAGCCTGTTCATAAGGTAAGACTATCTGCAGTACCAAGATCTTCTGTATGTTGTGCTTAGGTAGACGTCATCTTTTATGGCTATGAAGTTGACACAAGGAACGAAGAATACATTCTACAAACATAAAGGTGCTGAGGCTAAAAAACGTTACATACAACTTATTATGTCTTATAACCAAGAAGCTGTTATGTGCAGTAATATACATTACATGCAAAGCATGAGAGCTGTAAAAGACTTACAGCATAGTCATTTCCTCTTCTGGGGAAAGAGGAATGAGGACAAAGCAGAACTTTCACCTAAATCCTCACCAAATATTCTGTCAAAAACCTTAGGTATCAAATGCTAAACAAGACTGGTATCATGCATCTAGGGCAAGATCTTCTTCACAAGCGTTTCTGACTGCCGGGCTACCTTCTGCTCTGCAGCAGGAGGGGAGGAGGCCGGGCCCAGCGGTCCCTGTCCATGGTACTTCTCCAGGCCGAGTTTCTGAGACCCGCTCCAGAGCTTCGGGAGCTGGGACTTCCTGAGCATGATTTTGCAACGCCAGATTTAAGTAACAGAGAAGCTCCATAGATTGTTAGACGTATAGTCTGATGACTAACGGCCAAAACAGCTCTGTCTAGAAGGATTACTGTGGCACTGAATTGGCTTCAAATGAGAGAAGCAAGCAAGATTGAGCTTGAGCTACAGCAGCATTTTAAACAGCTTATAAAAT
Organism: Tringa tobata; assembly: GCA_033628505.1. Taxonomy (NCBI): domain Eukaryota; kingdom Metazoa; phylum Chordata; class Aves; order Charadriiformes; family Scolopacidae; genus Tringa; species Tringa tobata. Next base: position 602,398 of record JAHREE010000115.1, on the reverse strand, counting down.
AAAACAAGATCAGTCAGGTCTGGCCAAGACCACTGCAAGGACGCGTCACTGTTCATTCAGAGTGACGGAAGAACTCTAATATGACCCTCTGAAAAATTGCCATGTTTATCTTCTGAGATATTCCTCACTACCAGCAGAATGGAAAGTGCCAAAATTTGACACCAGTTTTTATATATTACTCCTGGAGGAAGACAAAAAAATCCCTACCAACCAGCGCATCTCAAAGGAAAAAAAAAAAATAAAATCAGTACAACTAGGAAATAAAAATATAAAATAGAAAGGCTACAATAACAAAGATAAGCAAGCTCTCCCACAGAGGACAGATTAAATACATTGGAACTATCTATAGCTCAGAGAAGAGAGTAAGAAACAGAAAACCAGAGAGAAATCTATAAAAAACCAAATGAAACTGAGAAGGAAAAGGGGGTTTATTCACTCATTCTTCATTTGTCCCATAATTCATGTATTAACAGCTTTAACATTTAAAATATGTATCATACTATTTCATACAATGCCCAGTTAGAGTGAACTCGCTCACATGAGATGGCAAGAAGGTGGAAGTTTTAAAAGGTTCTATAATTTATTGGAAAAAAATCACAAGGGGAAAAGAAAATCCACCAAAAATCTTGCACCTGGTGTAGGAAATCCCTAAACCACAGACTGCAAGAGGTGTTGCAAGAGGAAGTTTTGCTGAACACTACCCTTCTATTCTATTTCCCCTGTTGCATTTCCTTCCAGCTTCTTTCAGAAGACAAAATATCAGGCAACAAATGAGTCCAATCCAATACGATGATTTTTATGTTCTTTCTGCATACATGAGTGATGCAGAAAGATTCCCATGGCCACTGGCACAAGAGTGCTGCATTTCGAGTTTGTTTATTGCCCAAGGCAAGCATTTGGGGATTCCTGAAACCACAGGAGAATACCTCTGTGGCAGACTTTTGTGGCAATCATTGACAACTGAGAATGACTTCTCAGCCAACAAAGCGACTGCTTAATGCCAGCATGTGAAGAAACAACATAATTATTCCATGTCGTTGACACCGTCTTTTCAGCTCACCAGCTTCTGAACATAGGGCTGAAAGTCACACATAGGGTAGTTTATTTTGTACACAGAGGATAGACAGGCAATCACAATTTGTACTAGTCTCCTACACGATTGCAAAAAAGGCCAAATGCCAAAAGGCATTTATCTCCTTAATTCCAATATTTATGTGATATGCCAAGTTCCCAGGGGATAAAAATATGTAAAGTTTACAGGCAGTGCATTTCGATTTTTAGATCTGACATCTACCAGAAAAAAGTCACCCTTGGAAGAGGCCAGAATGATGATAATCCTCTTCTTCCATTCTTGCATATACCCACCAAAACTACTTCAGATGGGTCTGAAGTCCCCCAATCTTTTTATTTACCTGATGTCTTCTAGAAAAATTAACCAGCTTCAGCTTGAGTGAGGACTCTAGGGAAGGTCTGATAAATAGCAATGCACACATACGTCAACATACGACACGTGTCTAAAGTTAGTAACAGTTTTTATTTAACTCTTTAAAATATCATACAGTGAGTAGAATCTATTCTCAAAGGTAAAAATACTCACTAATATGAACTAGCTGCAGTTCTTACGAACTTTAATGTCTACTATAATATTGTCCTGTCATAACCCAACACGGCTTTGGGACAACCCAGTTTGATATTTAGTCTTATTTATGTTCCATCTCTTTCTGCAGCAAAGATGTACACATTGCATTCAGTGATATCACGATGACGGATAGAGCTACCAGTCATAAATTCAGTATAAGCACAACAGTGCAATGCACCTTATGGAAACCCTCTCTTCATTACTGCATTTTACCCCACTCTGGCAAGTAAAACCTGAGCTCCCTGAAAAGTAATACCAGTGAACTTCCTCAGACCTCCTTTTTCCCTAGATAGAAGAGTCCACCATCCAGAAACACAAGGTCCTCATTAGAAAGACCAAGCTGGAATTCAAATATCTTCAAATTTGCCAATCATCAAACAGGCATCGCTGGAACTAAGCACCTTATCTAATACATGAGACTTTCATACAGCAACACTTTCTCTTCAGGTTGTCAGCAGCAATCAAATATGGCCCACAGAGGAAAACTGTTCTTCATTTGGTAAAGAAGAAAAAATTATTTGAAGCTTCTAATTAGTGCAGCTGCAAGAGAAGCACTTATCAATGTAAAACTAAATGTGGTTCCTGTGAATTCCAAAGTTGAAATTGAATAGGGCCCCCTGGAAAACCCTTGAAGGTCAGTAAGGCTGTGCAAACTGTCACTGTTACAGACAGGAAGCAGAAATTGAGGGTAGGTCCCAAACTCTATCACAAGAGCACAAAACAAAACAGACATACAAGTGCTCTTCAGAGACAGTGGTCTTATATACATGACACACTTGGAGAAAAAAAAAAGAAAAAAAAAGAAGAGTTAAAGCAAAGCAGTACTGTACTGAACTGCATCTTAAATGAGACTGTACTTATTTGATGCAATTGTATTGATACATGATTAGATACAGTCTCTAGGTATGTAGACAAAAAGCATTGACTTTTAACAGATGGTCTAGCTGTATCATATCTAATTGCTACAGCTTTACATTACATTGAGTTTGTTAAGAATGTACAAAAGCAACATAAAATTTAACATATGGAAAATGAACAGAGTAATTTTGTCACTTTAAATGTGAGTTGAGAGGTACTGAGATGAAACCACAAGCATCCAGAAGATAAATAAAACTTTAACGTAACTTCATTGCTTGTAGGAACTAATCACTGACCAATTCCAGTGACTTTAAAATCTCATTATAAATTAATGAATTTTCAAAGAAAACCATTATATGCATCAACTTTAATTAACAAAAACAAATCGCATCAGATAGTTACAGAAAAAGCTTCACACCCAAACCCACAGGAAATAACACACTAGAAAGTATATGGAAACAGCAAGATGTCCTATAGTTAGTTAAGAACTAGTATAAGCTAATGTTCTCACCTCCAACTTTCAAGAACACAATATTGAACTTTGGTTGATTTTTACCTTTGACAGTTTCCAAGGGCTGCCAAAGCCCACAAGGATCCGTCCTGGCTACATTCAGTGCAAAAACGAAACCCTAAAAAAAAAAAAAATAAAAAAATTTAAAGGTCAGCCAACAGTGGGCATTACTAGGTAAGAAACATATAAAAATGAAAGTCAATTGTCTCCAAAGCTCAGCAACTCTTACTTCTAAAACATTTAGAAATAGCCATATTCATCTTAATAAAGCCATGTAGGGTAAGCAAAAAATTGTAATCACAAAAGAAGCAATACAGCCTCCCTCTTCCCCTGCAATTTATGCAGTACTCGGTGAAATAAGCTACAGTTAGTATTAGAGCTAAGGAGAGAAGTACCTTTCTCCTCACTATTCTTCCACTTCAACTGCCACCCTGGTCTAGGAAAGTATTCTTCGAAAGCAAGAAATTTTACATACTGCAGAAAGTATTCACTTGCTGAGCCTTAGAATTAAATCAACTTTTATCAAATTTAGGCTTTTACAGAGTAAAGCTGCACCACAGCTGGAAATGCATCTTTAACTACCTTGGAGAAAATGTTAAAAACATAATACTGCTTATTTTTTTTCCACATACTTATTACTCACCCATCACCACACAACTTAGACCATCCCTCAGTTTTGAGAAAAAAAACAAACCAGTTCTTCCCTGTGACCCACCAAACCATTTAAGAAGTATATACCTGTATCTACAGTACTTAGTCTGCTGTCTGATTAGCTTGCTCTGAATCTTCATTAAATACTATAGATGCAGGCCTGACACTGCAGTCTAACAATGTACCTTGCATAGTGCTGCGTAACAGAAACCTCAAACTGATATTGAACAAGGAATTCCCCTTTCAGGGATTTACTGGCACTATCAGTAAACTTCGCCACTGGAACCACTTGAAGAAAAATGGCTAACATTTCCTCATAGATATAATGGGAATACCTCCTAAAACGAATGCCATCATTTAAACTAGGTAGACACTGCAAATTTTATACATGCTGAAAGTGTTATTGTTTGGCAGCAAGTTATAGTTTTCACATTATTAATGATATTATCCTCTTTGCAAAAGTTTTGAACTGTTTACTTACTACGTATAAGTACAAAACTGAAATGTTTATTTTTCACCCAGAAGTGAACATGGAGTCACTACCAAAGTAGTGCAAGCACTACTAAAGCAGAGGTGCAACATGCTCATTCTTCTCAATCACTCTGAAGTAGTTTTCCAAGTGAAAAATCTACATTAACTACATTGTCACCTTAATATTATGATGTCCCAAAAGTATTAGCAACCTTAGAGTCCATGCCCAAATTGAGAATGTTTTTACCAGGCAAAGGCATTTTTAATCATTGTTAGAAACTAAGGCTCTGGAGACAGAAGCATAACAAAACTCTTGATTACTTTTACAATAAGTAAATACATACTCTGAGGTGAGTAAGAAGCCATAATATTTACCACTTTGTAATATTTCCTCCACTGAAAAAAAATAAGCACCACTTTCATCTTAGCCAATTATGTAAAGCAACTTGCATTTACCTTGCAAGTGGTACCTGGCTTCAATAGACAGTAGGAGATTAAAGAAATAATTCTACTACAGAAATATATTATAAAAAAAAAATATATGCAAAGGTAAGACTAACCCACTCTCTCTCTAAGTTTTCAATTTTTCCTATTAATTTCCAAAGCAACAGAAAAAAATGAAAAATTGATTCCTCAACTGAATGTTAAACTATCATCCATCTCCCTAAAACATCTCAGAAATATCCAGCCGTGCCATTTAACATACTATTATAAATCTAAGTAGTCAAGTACACAATACTCTATAGGTGGAGTCAAAGGCTGTTGTTGACTTAGCAGTTTTATCATGTGTTTCTGACACATACCTCCATCCAGGAAGAATATCAGCCAAAAAGCAAGACTAACGAAGTGTCTGTGCAGTTTTTGACAGCACAGGGTCTGAAGTGGCAGAATAGGAAATACTGCACAAGTTGGCCAAAAAACAGTTTATCCCAGGAAGGGGTTGTTGGAGGCTGGATACTGAAATACTGTAGCATTAGTATCTAGCAAAAGCATTCAAAGTTCCAGCCAAACCACCACATGCTTACGGACCACTAATGTCTCCATGGGAAAAGAGAGAATTGGTACTAATTGTGCCAATAATCTGTCTTATCTCATTACTGAATCTTATTCACAAAGAGGAGTATGGATTCCTATCCCTAATTGAAAAAAGCCTCTTGTCAGTATCTAACTTATAACAGATAGAAGACAAGAAAACTGATCCCCCTCTTCCTGTTACTCTGACAAATTTAGGCCTATGTTTCTAGAGCAATAACAATGTTAATTAGCAAAGTCAAAGTGGCACAAGGGAGTAGAATCCAGTAAAAACAGTTTGGGTTAAAGACAGAATGTGACCTGTAGCTGAGTAGCACTGCAAAGATGTTACAGCAAGGAGAATCTCCGTGTCAACCACACTGTCAGAACAGAATTTAAATATCATGCATACATCTCCTCCTACTTTGAATCCTCACAGTAAGTATCTACTTCTGCCCGCAGCCAGGGCTTCAGGATTAATCCACCTGTGTGTCTGGACTGTGTAGGAAAAACTTTAGCAGGAAAGCAGACACAGTTTGATTAGGTAGCGAGGAAAAGGAAAACCAACCATGCAAAAAACCCACCCACAATTTATACACCATTCCTCTGACAGAAACAGAGTGGGGGGGATCTCCCCTTCCCTCCAGGAAGCGTGACAGTTCATAACCAAATATTAATCAGCTAACTACAAAGCTTATTAACTCAGGCACCCAGGCACACTGAAAGATCAGACTGAGTTTCTATTATCTTGCCATAGCAGAAACAGTTCATTATACCTACATACTCCTGGCTTACACATATTAAGTCCTGTCCTGACAGGCTAGAAATGTATGCATGTACAGTGCAACCTCCAAAACATTCTGTACATATTTCTAGTTCCAATATTGTTAAGTGCAGCAATTTGCTTAGCTGGGTTAGGGAATCTATGAAGCAGAAGAATACCCTGTGCAGTCAGGACTCCTAGACTAGCTTTTTTTCAAGTATTTTTTAGGGTGCTGCACATCTTCCCACATTTGCCCAGCATCAAGTTCTTTACTTAAAGCAAATACCTCCTTCCTGGTCAACTCGCATAAGCTGCCTCTGTAGGAAGACCAAACTATTCCAGGTGCACAGAACTGAAAGGAACAGGCTGCCATAAGGAAATTGTTTTTCTTCAGTTTCTCCCCCCTTACCTCCCATCCAAATCTAGAGAAACAGTAAACACTGGTAGCACATATGACAGAATTTCCTACTCACTATGAGACACGACAGAACAGCAGAAGGTCTAAAAATGTAATTTCTATTCACAACTGGAAAAAAACATGGGGTGGAACTGATTTCTTGTAGAAGAACCAAGAGAACACACACACTTGTGTTCAATGAAAGTGATTATGTAATCCTACAATAACTCTCAAATACTAAATATTATGTGTAAAAATGAATCCCATTACCTACCAATTGTCAGATATTTAATCCTATTTTGAAAGAATAACATATCAGCAGCGCTGAACTGGCTAACACTCAAACCCATTCCAAATCATTCAGAATCCACCACCCTCTCTTAACCACAGCTAGAATTAAATACTTCAATTTTGGTTTTGCAAAACATAACCAACTTCCAGGAACGAAAAGAGCTCCAGAACTATTGGTTTACCACTATACATCTAAGTTAACATCACTGAAATCTGAATTATTCCAGTTGCCGTTACTCAGGCACCATAAAGAAAGGTTTGTTGCGAAGGTAACCAACAGGTGGTATGTTTTTAAATTCACTGCATCATCTTGTTGGCTACTGCTCATGCTTAATGTACAGCATTATCTAGCAAGAAACTATTGCTGTCATTGGACTAATTGCCAGAAAGTGTGTATTTTTATCCTGAGCTTCTAGCATTAACTAAGAGCTTTCTGGCCATGATTTTCATTCAACCAATTTCTGACTAGCAACAGTACATTTGGAGACATAAAGGGGCGTCTTTGCTGCCCAATGTGGTTTAACTGACACTTTGCTAAGTGGGTAAATGTTTGACACCAGCAAATTTTAATTTTAACCTTAGTTCTGACTTACATTGTGGAATGATTCTGATAAGGCAACCAAGAGCATATTCCCTGCTCAAAAGGCCTTAAGCTGCCTAAAAACATCACCTCACAAAAACTACACAAAACTAGCACATACCCAATTTGGGTAGTGGGAAGTTGGCTTATAGTCATTCTCTACTTCAAAACAGTACAGAAATATTTCATGGGGTTTTTTGTTAACAGCACACTGCCACTGTAATAGCCATGATTTAGTATAAAAAATTTTACTATAAAATTTTATGATTTACTATAAAAATTATACAGGACAACACAGGTCTCACTGTGATAGTCCATCCTCTCCACTTTTCAAGACTGAAGAGGGAAATATAACTTGTAATCCATTAGAAACAATTTGGCAGGAGAAGGAGAGATGCTACTGGTGCTTGAGAAAGGAATTACGATCTCTTTCGTTCACATTGTTAAGAATTATCTCTTTGCATTAGTTAGTGGTGGAAGGAAATCCAGGATTAGCACTTCAAGGAAAACCGAACTAAAGATATGGCTCTAAACAAAGCAGCCAGGAGGAAGGGGAAAAGGCAGAAATCCTCAGCCTCTTATTAAAAAAATAAAATAAAAACCAGAGAACAGCATTCAGCCATGGCAGCTGAATCTCCACAAAATCACCGTGGTGTTCTACAGCAAAACATGACACAGGATAAAACGTTCATTATGTTTCATTCAGTGTCGGAACAAACTATGGAGTTGTGCAGCCAAAGTAACTTCTCTGCACTGATGTATTTTTGTAGTATAGAAAAAATGGTTCAGCTGTTAATGTAGGTAGGACACAGCCACTTTCCACAAGACAAGTAACTGTAACTCGGAATAGATATCATCTACATTAGTCTGTATTGCTCTTCTAAGGGAATATGAGAATAGAAGGACTATACAGAAGTCATGTCACTAACCTATACGTACAAAACACAAGCCCAAATTCATAGCATTTAAGTCTTTGCATATCAACAAATATAAATCAAAGCAAAACACTTTCATAAAATAGAACACTCCTGAAGATGCCAGTTTTGGAGGGTTTTTTTGATTTTTTTTAAATGGACAATTACACATAAGCAGCTCAAGAAAACCCAATCATTGAGTGGGGGTTGAGGTGGGTTTGTTTGTTTGGGTTTGTTTTTGGTTGTTGTTTTTTTTTCCCCTGTTAAACAATGTCTCCCTTTTTTGACTCAATGTTAAAGAGGACATAAACAAGTGCAAAGGGATGCTTCTCAAATCACATTTATGGAGCTTTTTCTGAGCAATCTAGTAATATTTCTTAACTTGTGTGAACATAATCTTTAAAAAAGTAGAAAGTTTATTCACTTGATCACCTGGCTACTGGATCATCAGTTTCAAAAGCAGGGTAAGGAAAGGCAGGCCTGGATAAGCTTTCTATTTAGAAAATCCTGTTTCTAGCTCTTGAATCTGAAGACAGTCTTGAAACACAAGCTGAAGACAGAACATTGCATCGCCACCTTTCCAGTGTTCCAAAACATTTACATAAACAACATTCAAGGCGCTAAATGTTCCTCCTCCCACTAAAGGAAAAATAAATTGAAAAGTATATTTTTAAAAATATTTTGCTTACACCTTTTGGCCACTTTCTACTGCAAAAACAGCATAAAAATTCACTTCTTTCCTGCTCATACTGGTTTTGCTAAAGAATCCGTTAAAGGCTACAGTGAACATAAAAGGTGTTTGCCTCAGCAGCCTATCATACACTACACATCACTTCTCAACTGTAATCAAGGTCACGTCCCAACTATAATCAGCCCAAGGCTGCCAACCGGCTACGTTTTTCAAAGTCCTTTGTGCTTTGTCCCACTGTCTTTTCAGTGTAGCTGAAGCATATATATACACACACATTCATATACATACACATATATATGTGCATATACGTACACATGTGTATGTACTAAATAACCTCAGAACTATTTCTACTTTTTCTCTTCAAGTCCTTCAACACTCTACCATGTTTATAGAAACTATCAAAACTGAGGTTGTTGGGAGTACTTTATCTTAGCTGACCAACAGTCAGTAGCACAGTTAAAATTCTGGTGATGATCGGAGCACCTAGGAATTAAAACACAATTAGCTGAGAATACTGGCTACTTTTTCCACACTGTATCAAAGTTTTTCCCAGCCAACCTAATGAAAGAAATTTTTTAGCAAAGTTGGAAACAAATTATCACTTTAAAAACCTCATTCTTTTCAATTGTTCATCTTCTGTTCTCTTAGGTCTTGCAAACGAATGCTTTTCAGGCACAAAAAAGGGTGCTCTCACACTGCTAATACTGCTCCTGTTTGATAATGGTAGCAATGCTCCGCATCCTAATGGCACACAAGCCATCATTACCATGAGTATTACAACTATCATGTAATTTAATTGTGCCCTGGTGGCAAAACCGGGGATGCAGTCAACGGGCTCAAAGCCAGCAATTCAAGTATACTTGCATTCCCAATGCTTCAGCACTGCTAGAGCAAAACCAGTACAAGAGTAGCAAGACTTTATTTCAGGACAATTGCAAAATATCTTGCAAGTCTTGAAAATACAGAGGACTTGAATTTCCAGGAGTAGAGGTGAAGAGAAGGAGGGGGAATGTTACACTAGACCAGAGACTTTAAACCTTGTTGCCCATCTTAAGTAAAATATTACAATGAGAGAGAAGTCTACTTCACAACAGCTCAACTTTAAACCTGAAAGCTATAACTAACTCCTTTAATGCTGATAATCCCAACAGAATCATCCCATCAGATTGTTCATAGCATGAAAGACAACTCAATGTTCCTTTTGAGCCACAAGTAACAGTCACGAAGTCCTACCTATATAACAGTACCTTTATCAAAACCAGCAGTAGTAACTAAATTACAACTGATAAGGTAGTACACAGCCATGTGGATGGGAAAGAGGGAGGGGTGGCTTATCCATTGACATATTCAAATAACAACTTCAGCAGTTAACAAGAGTTCAAGACAGCACTACTAAAAGTGCTTGTCATTCAAATGCATCACAGGATCAGAAGATACTGCAGCTTTCAAACTTTTTGCTTCTTACTGTCTTCTTGCATTATAGTTTCCTGTGTCAAACCATCCTTTTTATTTAAAAAAAAAAAAAAATTGTTATCTTTTACAATAAGAGCTGCATGGCTAGGAAATTCACACTAGTGCAGCAATACTGGTGCTAACTCCTACAGTGGTCACGACACACAGACAGGCATACTCTGCTGCACACAGAAAAGCTCCAGATCATGGCATTACTACAAAGCTGTAATGCAGCTTTGGGTGGACGTTTATAGCCAGACTGAGCCAAGACAGAGCCAGGAAGCAGGAGGGCGATGGAGAATGAAATTTAAATCACAATATGCTTTTATTTTTTTTACGCCACTCTTTGCTAGTTTACACACCAAAATTTTCCAAATGAATGTTCTGTATTTATCACCTTTCTAATCATTAATAGCTGAGTTTTTTGTTTTATACAAAGACATTTTGACTTCCTACTAACATGACTATATATGCAGAGAAGTCCAAGATCTTAACACTATTATTGTCAAAGAAAACAAATACCAAGTTGTTAAGCAAATAATTCTGAACTATAATTGCAAACACCAACTTTCAAAATAGTCAGCTATCAAGTCCAGTTTCATCAATATTTATAGCTTGACATCAGTCTGAATTGTACTTTTCAGCTGTTTAGACACCTCCGAAAGAAAGAGGAAACTAATTTTCAACAATCTGCTCTGTATTCAACAATGTTTTTTCAGTCTTCAAAGAAATGAGGCGATAAGCTCGTTTTTAACAGCTTTTTTTTTTATTATTTTAAAACAAAATGAAAATTATCAGCAATACAATCCTAGTCTTCAACACTGTAATCTCTGATAAACATGCTCAGTTAGACCTATTGAATGTGGAATTACTTGCAAGAAGAGTTACGGACCTGATCAAGAATGTGTGAGGTCAGGGCCCCAAATTTTCTGTCTTTTGGGTTTGGCACAAAACAGTTCTTCAACATTCACATTTAATTTCCTCTGAAAGTGGCATTTAAAAGATAGATATTATTTCCACCAAAAATATACAAGTCTGCCTTTAGGCTACCTACTTGCAACACATGGCAATTGATTTTCACAGTCAAGCTCTCTCACCCTATCTAGAAACCCATCTCTTTAAATTTGCTCCTAGGTTTGAATGCTTTTCACTTTTACATGTTCGGGTTTGTCCATCCTTTATTCAATCTGAAGCTGTAGTAATAAAAAATACCCAGTTATATTTTGAGTTAAAACTTTGAAAAGCTAAGTTACTTTTAGTTTATTTACATTGCTAGCTGAAGCAGGAGCAAGTTAAGCTGATATACAGTATCCATACACAAGGCAGTACCAGTTCATCTAGTTACTTAAACTGGTGAAAGTAACATTATCCAGCGTTGGATAAACACAGGGTTAGAGCTGGAGACAGAACAGACCAATTATGTCACCCTATTCTTGCCCTGAGGCCACCACAATGTTAAGCTGTCAGGAGCGTTTTCCATTGCTTATTAGCCAATGTTAAAAGTATTTGATACAAGGGATTTCTACCTTTTTTCCCCCCTGAGACACTTTTCCACATGCTAATTTACTTTTCAATCAACAGGAAGCCTTTCTCAATTTGAATCCATTTTCTGCCATACATGAATTGCCAAGGACAGGGAAAAGAAAGTTGGCCTTTGAATATGAAAGAACCAGAGGAGTTAACTTCCAACAAAAGAGAAGATTATCGGCCAGTTTTGGTTGCTTTTCTATGTACTCAAAAATTAAAAAGGCCAAGGAAAGAAAGTTATAGACAGCTAACTTACTGAAATATGTACTTTACAAAGGGAGCGGATAAACCTTAGCTGAGCAGTAAACAAAATATTTTTTGCCCTTTCAAGTACCATTTAGCAAAGTGCCATTGGAAACATAGGTAACGTTCCCCTAACCTTTTATTAAATATAATGGAAACGCTGAAAAACAACTAAAAACTGCACATTTTCTTCATGCTGTCACCACACCAGCCTCAGAAAGTGGATAAGCACATCCTGAAGCACCAAAACATTTATTCAAGCAAAAAGCACAGCTAGACTTGAAACACACACACACACACACACAAAAACTCACACACACACACCCATCCCCTTGATTTAAGCTTTAGTATACCATTTTATTTTAAGTGGCTAGGAGATACATGAGCTGTGCCTGTATAAAATCATCACAAAAAAGACACTTAATATGAGTAGCAGGGGAATACTAGTATAAAGACAGTATCCATCTTCAGAACTTCCAAATGTGAGAAAAATTTTAAAAAATATTAAGTATTGAAATCTTTTTGCAATGCCAATGAAAAATGGTCTGTATCTTGATGAACAGTCCCAAGCAAGCACTGTGGCTTAATTCCTTTTCATTCTTGTTCTCATCATCAAAAAGAGACTCATCTGCATTTTTAATTGCAGGAATAGACATCTGTTACAATGCAATTAAGATCCAACAAGGCAGAATCTTAGCCTTTCTGACAAACAGAAAAAGTTAGAAAGCTAATTTGAAACAAATTCTTCTCAGAACCCAAATACATACGGAAGGATATGAATTTAAATTACAATGGCTGTAATAGTAAAACTTCCTGTGTGGACACACACTTGTGCCAAAGTGTTCCTCTTTTAGCTTCTTACTTATAAGTAGTTCAAGCTGAACTTAAAAAAAAACAAACCCAACACACACCAAACACAAATTTCAGAATAAGCATGTTCCCAAAACAGAGTTAAACAGCTACATTTATGGCAATATAAGAATATTGTTATAACCACACAAACAACTGGGAAAAATCTCAATGCATAAAAATCCTAGAGAGGGTCACAAAGAAAGAGACTAAAAATCATAGAAGTAGTTGCAGTACAACACTGTCAGCTATTTCATGCAACATGTATCATCACCCTCTTTCTTAAAGTGCTTTTCAGCTGCTTCAGATCAAGGATGGATCATAACTCATTTTGAAGTGAAGTATATTTTGGTATCTATAAGAAGCTGCAGTGAGGGGACATTCCCTTCCTCTATCTCAGAGAGAATTTTAATCTAAATTCTACACTACTTCAAGTCTGTATTAAAGACATCAGTCTTCAAGCTAGTTGTACCCACTAATATTATTAATTTACAGTTGTTTAAGTCACAGTGTGCAAGCAATGGAAACCTTCAACATTCAAAATAGTGTTTCACTGTATTAGTAAAGAAAGTGAATGCATAGGTGACTTAACCTTCTACAAAATCTAGCTTCTGGAAAAACTTCTAAATCACAAGGTACTGCTGTATAAAAACAGATTCTACTGTTGGCTGCAGTGAGAAGATAAAACATACTCTATGGCATTTCAATTATCTCCAGAAAGAGTCATCAAATTATTTCTAAAGATACAAAAAATGTCCCAGGAGAGACGTAAAACGTTTTCAGAAATACAAGGGAAAAGCTGGACAACCTGCATCTCTTCAGCCACACATAGCTCATAAGACATCCCAGTTTATTACTAGACCATGCTGACACAGGGTTGCTGGGTAATTTATATCTCTCGGCTGTAAGCAGCAGCAAGACAAGAGGGCCTACTCCCAGTAACATAGGTGGATCGCCCTAGGGCCAAAGTGTGTTTAGTCCACAGTAGACTGCCAAGTCCCTGCAGAGTTACTTCTATTTCCTAGAGGTGAATCTCTTTCCTACCACGCATGTGGTAAGAGCCATGAAACTTGTGCAGAGAGGTTATAGGGCCAGGAAAGTTAGTAACGAATGCCTTAGAGCAGCCCAGAACGTTTCTAAATTCTGATCACGTGCAGAATTAACAGACCAGTCTTAAAACAAGAATGCCAGCATACAACTTTACAAACATTTAGCTTCTTGATTTACAATCATACTTTCAATTTAACTCGTGAAACTCTCTCACAAAGTCTACGTTTGCCATGTGAAGAGCACAGCAGAGAACTGCAAGGCACAACCAATGTCTGCTGTAAGGAAAAAAAAAAAAAAAAAAGAAAAAAAGAGATATCCTCAAGAAGGAAAAAACCCTGCAACCCTAGGATACAAAATGATCAGGGAAATAGGAAGAAACATTTTCAATTAGCAAAACATAGGCTAGAATCTGGAAATCTCTAAACTTCACAGAATAAACTTAACAGTATTCATAAAAACTATGTTCTTTGTAGATTGGTACCAAATCCAATGTCATAAAAAAACAGATTTATCCTAATACAGAACAGGCTACACTACCAAAAAAATGAATACACTTCTGTAAAAACCTTTGTCAGGCTGCTTTTCACTACAGTACTTTTATAACACTGTCAAGAGCTAAGATGAAATTATAAAAGTTATATGCAAGTTAAAACATTGACTCCGCTACTCATTTGGACAGCTTAGAGGGCTTCCCCTCACACAGGCAACATGATATTATTGTATCACCTTTTGCCTAATCCTCTGTCAGGCTATCTAAAATTATCAACTCTTTGTTTTGCAACTTTGCTTCTTATCCTTTCATCCGCTAATTAGCTTTTCAGCCTTCAGTCTTCTGCCCGACAGGGTCAAAATATATTGGCAACCAGTTTATACTTTACACATTTATTCTCACCAGTGTCCTACAGCACACAGCATGAATGCTGCCTTAGAGTACCTCTCATTTCTCCTGACAAGCAGTACCTTTCTGCACAGACCTAAAAGCTAAACTGGGTAGGAGCTACTTTCAGCTGCATTTTACCCTTTTAAATAGATATTTAGAAGTTTTTAGACAGCGGAAGTCTCAGAGAGAACATCAGTTTTCTTCCCAGATTTTTTCCACAGAGGAACTATCATGTTTTTTCTAATCCACAGACATTAAATCAGGAAATACATGCAAGATATCCGATTCCACAACTAGTAAAGCTGGCAAGGCCCAGAAACGCAATCCGTAGTGACTAGCTGAAACTGGAAAAGGTCATCTCCATAGCTCACTACATGGTAAACACGGAGAACATCCAAACTCCGACCACAACCCCTACACTGATGAAAACTTAAAAACCTCAGAACATCCCCCTACAACATACAAACCATAATAAGTGCAAAACCACCCTCTCCCTCTTACTGCTATAAGAAGGCAAAGGGAAAAATTATTTAACATCCTCACTGCCTAATGCTCTGAAGGAGAAAAAAAAATAAAATACACCAATTCTTTGCAGCAAAGCATGCTTACTCCCGTGAAGAAAAAAAGATATAAATAAGTGCAATGCAAAGAAGGTATGAACAGAAAAGCAGAGAAATGTAAGGAAGTTTTACTATCCGCTGAAAGTGACAGGGAACAGCAATCAGAATATCCTGGTTACAATTACACCGATCACCTCGCAAGCAGAAATACCAACAGGCAACTACTTGTCTGACAGGGACAGCTGGCTCAAGTACCAAAAAGCGCCCCTATTTTTATTAGCAGATAGTAGCAGAAAGCTTAGTTTGGATTCACAAGAAATTAAAACCAGTTCTTTAGTCTCTATTACACAGACTACTGAAAGGACAAGCAAACTTACATATATATGTTATCTGAAATGGGAGAAAAACAATAAACGTTAAGGTAAGGAAGACTATCAGTGAGAATCCATGTCTTATTCTACCACATCTGGTCAAACAAATATATGTTACTGCTTGCTCAACAACTCTGTGCTAAGGTTTTGCTATTAGAACTGAAGACTGACATCTTCCTGCTATTCTTTTCACAAGATAGTATAACATTTCACAAGTAAAATTCTGAAATTGCAGTAAATATATCATTAAAAGCAATTCCAGATATAATTCAGGCACACACATTTCATAAGCACTGAGGTGACAGAAAACTTTTAACTTAAAAGAAAACCACAGGTACATATTTGCTAGTATCATGTACTTCTGCCTTATCTAAGTGCTAAATATGTTCAATTTATCTTATGAAGACAAATAATGCCAGTTCTTCACAATGACACATTTACTGATCCAGAAGTCATACACAGAAAAAGGCTGAGTGAAAAATAAAATCTAATAATAAAGAATTGAATAGCTGTAAGCTGTAGGGTACACCGTAAGCAGAAACATTGCAGAATTTGTACATCTTCAATACAGGCAGAATTTGTCGATCTAATGGCTGCACTAGACAGCAATTACTGAGGAAAGCCATTGCAAAGAAACTGGAGAATGACTGTTAGTATTACTGCACAAACCAGACAATATCTATGTATAAAAAGACGCTCTGAGAAAATAAACACAATAATAGCAATAAGTGACTAGAACAAGAGAGTTTGCATCCAAGCTTCTGCAGAAAATGGAGAATAAAGTAACCGAACCATTAAGTAGAATATTAATAAACTCATTCTGGTCAATAACTAAGCTCCTTTTTCTTATTTTATGATCTCCACTTCATACTGTTTAATTGTAAATCCAATCTCTTCCATGAGCAGAAATACACCAGCTTTACTGAAGGAAAAACCCTAACAAAAATAACCAAACCACATACTTGGAAACCCAAGAGAACAAACCCCATTTGAACACATTTTCAAATTACTTATTCTATAGCAGTCCTCCAATTCTTTCTATCATTCTGGATGCAGCTACCTCTATATATGATGTACATCATGCATTGCCTCTGCAAAACAAATTTATTTCTAATTTCATACTTCTTACAACAGAAGGCAGATTTAGGTTAAAATACGTTACCTCAGAACTACTCAAAATTCTCTTCCTGAAGCTCTCTCCTCTTCAAGTCATCCTCCAACATCAAGTTTTAATGACCAAACACTCATCACCAAGCAAAGCCATGACACACATTCTACCTAAATGTTTTATTGGACTATTCACACAAAGCTTTTTTTGATTCACAGCTTCATGACTTTTATTTCCAAACATTTAATCTTATTATTAAAATGAAAGCTTAGATTTCGACCTAAACTTGAAGCTATACAGAAACTGTAGAACTGCACCAATTCATAAGGCTGCCTAATCAAGAGACACTGACTGTTCTATAATTAAATTTTTTCCAGTACTTCCACATTACAGAATTGAAGTGATTCCTTTTACTAAGCATCCCGATAACAACATTATGAGAAAACAGAAACCAAGATCAAGTTCACAAGAGAAGTATGCACATTAGAATTTTACCAATTAGCACTGAAACTTCTGAGCTAATTCTATATGTACATATAGCTTTACATAAAAATGTATATTCATGAAACACTTACATGCAATATAGCTAACCAAATGAAAGTAAAAGGTATAATGACATCCTCACTTAGTTTTTACAGAGAGAGATCTGCCTGTGTCTTGTTGCACCCAGAACTTCACAGCACACTTATTACTGACACACACTTATTACTGCCCTGGGCTCCATTCCCCCTTCCTCAGCCTTAACTTTTTGCAGGGCAATTTCTCCATTGCAGAATTGACTAGTTTTACCTATAATTTAGCTAAACACAGATGAAAAGTCACCCTTACAAACCACTCTCCGAGATACATCTACATGGCAGTCCCTGCACTCACCGTGGATCATGTAGAAAAACTTGACCTTAGCTTTAAATTCAGGACCTCGGGTAATGTAGATGAGAACATTTACCTCGCTTCTCAACAGCACACATGTTCCAAGGCGTCTATACCATTACAGGGAGTCATCACAGGAGAGGAGGGAATTGTTGGGCAACTTCAGAGTAGACTAACTACCTGCAAAGATGCCTGAATTCGTGTAGGCATTTAACAAGCCTGCATACCCAAGCTGTTACCTATACAACGCTTGTAGCAAACCAAAAAAAAAATTAATCTGGATATCAATATTACCAGAAAATAGTAAGTAAAACAGATCGCTCAAATAAGGAGCTATAGAAACCCCAAAGGTCTGCCTACTACTTCTCAGATTTAGTTTTTGTAGAGGATGAAAACGTGACACTGAAACCTAACAAGTCATGATTAAAAAATAATAATTACAGATTGTAAAAAAAAAAAGTTAACTTTATGAAGAGATATCAAAACAAGTATTCTTAAAGTTAGTGAAATGTTAAACATGGTAAAGTGAAGTACTGTTTACAGTAGTGAGCATATCTACTTTAGTTAGGAAAACACTTTGTTCAAAGTTGGTTTTATTCAACAAGCCTCAAGTCTATCCCGTAGTAGCTACTCCTACATGCATTTTCATAAAGCAGATCTGAGCTTGCAAGATACCATGCTACAAGCAGCGTTACCCACAGCTGGTGAAGCGTCTCCAGAAACAAACATTCGCTCATTTTGCTACAAACAGCTCGGGAAACTTTTTATTTGTTTTTGGTTTGTTTTTTTCTTTTTTTCCTCCCGGGACACACCTCTGAGCACGGCCACTCCTCCCACCCACATACACACATTATAACGAGCATCATGTTCAACACATCCAGTGCGGTTTGTAGCGGTGGTACCAAAGTAACCTCAGGACTGTCCCCACGCCACACAGAAACACTTTTCTCCCCGGCCACAAGAAGGCTCCTCGGGGTCTCTCCGCCCTTTTACAGTTCGCCCAGCCCGGGCGAAGCGGCGGGAGGACGCCTCTTCCCGGGGGACTCGGCAGCCAGCCACGGCGCCGGGCAAGCGGTCTCGGGGGCCGCCGGCGCGTCCCGCCGGGGCCCTGTGAGGAAAACCGGAGGGGGCGGCGGAGGGGAAGCACCTTCGACGGCCGCGAGGGGCGGCCGCACGTAAGGCGGGCGGCGGGGAGGGGGCGGCGC
>JAHREE010000115.1:421614-578541 GCA_033628505.1 Tringa tobata | reverse complement strand
AATTTTGGTTAGGTATTTAAAGCTACAATTTCACGGTTTAAACTCTCTCACACTTTGGATGGTGGCTATATTATTCTCCCTTCACCGGCTTCCTTTTCTCCCCAAAGTTTCCAAAACTGGTGCTTGATGGAGAAGCGCAACAGTTACATTTTTATTAAATAAAAACCAACCAACCCCCCAAAAAACCCTACCCCCAGTGTTTAACTGGACTGCTGACACTTGCACAGGGGCCTGGGGTCAATTGTGGCAGGACTTGAAGACAGAAAGTAAGAATAATTCCAGAAGGGAGAATCATAAGTAGGAAAGACAGGCGAGAAAACCAGCTGAAAGACAGCATAAAATTGGAATCAGTAAAAAAATGTGGTTATTGAAAAATCTCAGTGCGAGGAATAATGAGGTCATGATGGTGGGAAAAATGTGGGGAAGATGTTATGTGCCAGGGAGTGGGAAGCTACATGGGAGGTTTCTCGGATCTAGGGCCAGCGTTGCACACAGAAGGGCGTATTTCGTCTCTGAAGAGACAGAGCTCTCATCAGCTGCAGTCTCCTCCTCGCCCTTGCATCATCCCTCATCAGCTGCACGGAGTCCCTGGCAAAGACCCTGCAGAGATGGCTGTGTGGGGACGCAGAAGGGAGACCGACAGTGACAAAGGGATATACGAGTACGAGGAAGAAGAGCAGCGAAGGAAGATGGCCCAGGGTCACCCCATGTGATAGATGCTTGGCCAGCCCTGAGGGAGGCAACACCAGCCATTCCCAGGACTTCGCCTCCAGCAGCTGCAAGAACAAAGAACAGCAAAGCTGGGTGGGCCAAACTCTTTTTCTCTGTACTACTCAAACCTGACGACATGCAAAACCCGTGACTCACCTGCTGTCCCAGCTCTTCTTCTGCAACAGTTGGCAGCAAAGTCAAACCCCGGTTCGTGAGTATAGCCTTCTGTGTCACCTCCTCGATGGAAACCTGCCAGCAGCTTCCCTGGGGTGGCCACGGGATCTGCTGCTGGGAGTTCTGGGTGGGGCTGTGTGGGCAAAGCCCTTGGTCCGACTCCTGGGAGCGATTAGAAGACTTCTTGGTACCAAGAGATGATCTCTCTTGGGAGACACCGATAAACCGCACAGAGGCACCAGTGGAGGAGAGCTCGTTTGCTCAGGGGCTGCCGTGCCGCTTCCTTTTTGCATGAGGAAGGAAAAGTAATCAGGATTCCAGTGGATTTCCATCATGCTCAAACAGCCCTTCTCAAAACACCAGGTTCTCTCTCCTCTTGGGAGAAAGCAAGCAAAAATCCCAGCGCTGTCCTCCTAACCCTGCCCCTTTGCCCAGGGAAGTCATGGATGCCCCATCCCTGGAAGTGTTCAAGGCCAGGCTGGATGGGGCTTTGAGCAACCTGCTCTAGTGGGAGGTGACCCTGCCCATGGCAGGGGGGTTGGAACTAGATGATCTTTAAGGTCCCTTCCAACCCAAACCATTTTATGATTCTATGATTCTAAAGTGACTCCCGGTTTGCTAGAGGAAAGTTAACAGTTTGTTGGGGCTTGCTTGCTTTTTTTTTCTGAAAGCAAGCAAAATGTTCTTTCTTTCATGACTGCTGTTCTGGATTCAAGGACCTCACTAAAAAGAAAGCGTGTTCCCTCTCAAGAGCCCTCAGCAGCTTAATTCTAGTCTGTTTGCTTCCACTGCTTGGACCACGCTTGATTTTCTGCTGCTGGATTGGAGAAGGTGGGTTTAGGCTCTATCAGGTCCTAAACCAACCCTTTTATCTATTGTAACCTGTAGGCCTGCTTCCACAGGGTTGTGTTAGCGCACAAAGAGCAAGGCAAACATACATTTAAGCTACTCTTCCAAGACATTCCAGACCAGGGCTGTGTTAAAGATGACAGGGAGCCCGTGTTTATGAAGGGACCCCAACTCCTCCAGAAGACCTTCTACTGCAGCAGTTGCTGTTGCAGCAGTATTCAGTGCAAAGACCCTACAGCGTTTCCAAAGGTTTCCTGACGTTCATGGGTGAATTCCCAGTTACTTATACTAAGCGCTACTTAACGTGGAAGATTTTGAAGCAAGATGGAGCCTGCCTGGAACAGCACCCTCCTTTTGGCTGCAGGGTACCGCATCTGGAGCTGGCGCCTGTGCTTGTCTGCCTCCCTCTTTGTTCTGGTGAGTCTGTCTCCTTGGATGCAAACAGGAAGCTGTTGGTCATACTGTGCTGTCAGGAACTCTGGTGTAAATCCAGCACAACCCCATTGGGCGCAGGGAAATTAATCTGGATTAGCAGGAGCGTAATTTTAGCTCTGTAGCTGGATCAACATCTTTAAAAGCGGTTTGGAAATTGGTGAGAAACCAGTGGAGACCGCTCCAACTTTTCCTTCCAGAAAATTTTTGATTTATTGATATGCTGCAGTCATAAATACAGAACAAAGGAAGTGAATGTATTATGGTGTCCTCATTGTGAAAGGGCAATGGCAGATGCTTTGATAAACCAGGAGACAGATCATTATTCCAGTGCAATGCCTGTCAGAACTTCTGCCTAGTGTACCTCTCCCAAAAGTTATTTTTTAACTTCCTTCCTATGAGATTTATTAGACTGTGAAGGAGAATCTTAAACAAGGAGTAGAATAATTTACCAAGTCCTAAAGAAGGCACATGGGTGAATTGCCTTGCATTGTAGTCGGGCAATGGACCGGACGACCTAGTGGCCTTTTCCATTTCTAATGTCTATGATTATTGCAGTTATACCTCAGGACACTAAGCAGAGCCATTTTCTTCCTTTCAGTGGCAGCAAAATGTCACTAATGGTCACGCTAAATCAGAGCAACTGATCCTCCTGCAGATGTGTTGTGCACTTAGCAAGATGACTATAAATGATCCCACTTTGTTTAGACTTGCTATTTTCTGTTTCTGCAGTGCAAGTGTTCAGCACAAGGAGACTGCCAGCCAAGGGAAAGAATTTCTGGTAGGAGATTAAGGATAACTAAGGAAATGGTTGCATGACCTATAAAGAGAGGATCATAAATATTGCAACAATAAAACCAATAGCTCTTTCAAAGTTTAAATAGCTTTTCTTTTCAAACACTTGAAGTAAATGCCCTTTTCCCAAGGTTGTCTAGCATCTCCACCTCGAGATTTCACACAGAGTTTCACCAAATATACTGTAATTTTGCAGGGCGCTAGCTTTTCCTTTTAATTATCTTTCTTTGTGGAAGTGTCCCCTCCACAGACATTAAACCCCAGCTACCTGGAAGTTCCTTATTGCTTCCTCTAGCACTGAAGTTTCAGAAAAGCCAGAGGATGATAATAATAATGAAACAGCCCCTGTGTTTCTTAAGCACAACACCCACCATACAACGCAAGAAGGGGCAAGTATGGATCTGCCCTTTACAACCAAGGAGCAGCACTTACACCTTTTCTTGTGTCCAAGGGGGAACCTCAGACACAAGGGTCTGCCTACATAAACACTCAGGTATAACATTTATATTCTTCACAATCCCAAGTGTGCAAAACCCCAGACCTGGGCTGCTGCAGCTCTGCAGATACAGAGAAGTGACATTCCTACCCCACACACCCTGTTGGCATGCAAAACAGCCTTTGTTTTTAATGCGCGGTGGAGGATCCAGCTCCAGAGCAAGCAGCCCGCTCTCTTCTGTGCTCATTCCCCCCCCACTCCATTCTCCATCCTAACATTAGTCTGTAGCCAGTTCAGGGGAAGCATAGACCAACACATCCCACCAGCCGTATCACAAGGATGCAGAGCTCACAGAAGTGTTTCTATTCCTTTGTCACCCCATGGTTTCAAGTTCAATTAGCTAATACGTCTTAGCCCTTGGCTTGGGAGTTCTGCTTTGGGCTCTTTTAAATAACAGGGCACGACACCCGTCACAGGACAAAGGCTGGAGAGCCTTGATATTAGTGCTCCATCCTGCAATCGATCGGCTCTTGGTCCAATTGCAGAAAGCAATATCCTTCCTGTTACAGCCACTCCAGTTTGGTAAATCAAATAGCTGAAGAAACGTGGATGTTCATTCAGCCCACAGCAGGCACATGCCAAATCTACCCCTGTGCCCCAGCAGAATGCTGACCAGTCCACAGCCTTCTGGTGCAACATACTTTTCTTTCTTGCACATTGGAAATCCGCTACTTTTTTTTTGCATTAGATAAATTAAAAAGGCAAAGGACCCCCTGAATGCAGTCAATACTCACAAGTGGGAAATGTCCTTAACCTGACCTCCCTGATCCTTCCCTATGCTACTGTATGTATATGCATTAAAATCAGCTCTCATTTTTATGTGCTAGGTTTCAGTCCCTCTAGAATAGCCACAATCCTTATTATTCAAACATTGTACTTTGCTTCTATGCTTTCTGCACAAACTCTTTTGGTTGTGTTTTCCTGGTTATGTGCAATTTCACACATCCAGTGTCTGTGAAATCATGGCTTTCAGCCCTCCCTGTCATCTAGAAGTCACTGCTTTCTACCTGAGACAGGCAGAAGGGCTATTTTATGCTTACAGTTCTCCTACAAGTGACATACTAATGTTTTAGCAAAAGAAGTTAAAAACATCTCCAAAAACTGAGACATCGAAACATTATGTTATGAGTTTAGGATACAACAGCTACTCTGCCCCAAAGTTCTTGTGCAGACACTTCTCCGCTACTGTCCCTTAGTTCCTGACCTTGCTGAAAAGCATGACAAATTTGCCCTCACTGGGAGTGAGAATGGAGTAGCTGGGGTGCTGTACATTATGCTGTGGTTTTATGTACCCTCACTCCCCAGGTACGCGTGCCCAGACTTGCAAGAAAAATCAGAAATAGTTGTTGTGCAAAGGGTTAGGTAAACATCTGCCAGCCTTGCTACGTGCACGAAAGCCTTACCGTTTCATCTACATCC
This sequence comes from Tringa tobata, assembly GCA_033628505.1. Classification (NCBI taxonomy): domain Eukaryota; kingdom Metazoa; phylum Chordata; class Aves; order Charadriiformes; family Scolopacidae; genus Tringa; species Tringa tobata. The sequence continues at coordinate 573,665 of JAHREE010000115.1, read as the reverse complement.
ATAGGTTTCTCTTCCAAGGTGGTTCCTACAGTCAGTGATTGTGCTTTTCCTAAGCCTTGCTTATTAATGAGGATTCCCACATTTGCATTTCTTCGGCAGGCTGGGGACAGAAGGTCTAAGGACACAAAGAGGTCATTCATTCCTGGACTGCTCTCCCACTTTAAAAGAGCATAGGCAAAAGTGTCAAGAAACAAGAGAAAAGCATAATATTAAAGCAGCAGCAAAGCGGAGGGAAGGACAAATTTATCTTACTTTCTTGCAGAACCTTCCTAAAACAAGTGCAGAAAAAGAAAAGGCACAAAGTGATGTCAGTTAATACTATGAAGAAAGAGGCTCAGGATCCACAGAGCCCTGACATACCCTGTGAAACGAGCTTGGATTAGACAGACTCCTCTTAAATGCTACGAACGCAATCACTATGTGGACTTTAAACACTGGAAGAAAGATGAAGATTTTGTTTACTGCAAATACTTTTTCATGTACCTTAACACCCAAAAGTAAAATAGAGGCTGGATTTATTCTGAAACATGGTCAGGAATTTTAAAACAGGCTTTTGTATACACAAACAAAAGGAGCATGGGAAACAAGAGCCTGGGAGTTACTTAAATGTCAAGGATTACATTGTACCAGGTAAAACTGAAATGTAGCAGAGGGACTTGGTTTCATAAATGAAATGTCATTGCTGATGGGTACAAATTATATAAGAAAGATGGAAAGGGAAACAGAGGTGGCACTTTGTCAGATGCATTTAGAGCTGCAGCAAGGTACAGTTCAGCTGCAAAGCAAGTGGTAGTAAAAAATACAGAAAATAAAAAAAACCTGAAGTGGACATCTGCTTACAGCCTACTCCAGCAACAAGAAAGCAGGAATGAATTAAGTCTCTCTGAAAGTACTCACAGCCACGTGACACTGTACTTGTGGGGAATTTAGCTGCCCACACATATTTTAACATGCACCACCAAACATTGGCCAAAGATGTTCATGTGTTACACAGAAACCTGCTCTAATCCAAACAGCACAGGTTCCTGACAATTAAACAGAAAAATCCCCCAAGCCCAGGAACTGTGGCTGAGAAATTAAAAGTGACACCAATGAACAAAACTACCTGAATGTAATGTAGTAAAGAGTTTATTCGCTTGACATAGAAAAGGTCTCCGGCATAATTCACTGGACACATACAAATGCATACCAAAAGAAACCCAGAAAGCAAACACTCAGCCAAGAGGCTCAATTCAGAACCTCTCACCATTCCACGCCAGAAAGAAAGAGCCATGAGCTCCAGCTTCTTTACTCACTGTCCAAAACCAGGACCACAAGCGTTGGCCACGTGGTACACTACACAGATCAGCAAACCTGGGCTGACAAGCCAAACAGTAAACAAGATCTGGAGAACCGGCGTCCTCTTGGGATTATCTAGGGTTAGGACACAGACGCCAAAAAGAGCTAATCTTGTTCTTTAAAATAGCAACAGAACAACAAATGTCTCCCATCCTTCCCACCCCCTTGGGAGGTTAGTGACTTGGTTGCAAGAGGTGGCATCTTGGGCAAGGAGCAAACGGTTGCTTATTTGAAGACTGCTGTAGGTACTGCTGTACCTTCAGCCTCTGCTAGCAGACTTCCAACAGAATTCATAACCACTGCTCCTTGCCCTCTGCCCCCCAGCACCATCAACCACAATTTCTCTGGAGAGTGATAGAGACTACAGGTCACAGCCTCAGGTTTCTAGCACTCATCAAGAACCACAATTAGCAAAAGTAGTCAAAATAAATGTGGTCACCTAACCCAGACTTAGATCTGTTGCCATAGGAGCAGCCAAATAGTCCAAGTTCAGCTGATCTTATCTTCAGGGAAGAACAAGTTCCACCAGAGTCTGAAACATCCACTCTGGATCAGCAAGGCTGCATGCATCCCCAAAGAGTCAGGCTGATTTTAAGGAGCAGATTCATATCATGCAAGAAAGCAAGTTTGCTCTCTCAAATTAAGTAATTAAACAGTGCGTGATACGCCTATGGAATTCTACGAGCCTTTGGAGTCAAGGCATGAGACTCGACTTCTGTGATGGGGGAAGGAATTTAAAAACACGTGAACACTACCTTTCAGGAACTGGTGTGGCAACAAAACAGAAGAGACTCTCACTGGAAGGGAGATCCTGTTAGTTGACAAGGTTAAAGAAAAGTGCTCTCACATCCATCATAAGAAAGAGAAAGTAAAGCATGCTAATAAGCAAGCACAGAAGGAAAGGAAGGGCAAGTGAGCTCAGCCTCTTGGACTATTTGTGAAGTCACTCCACCCCAGATGAAGCAACAACGACATAAAAACAAAGAGATAAAGGACTTCCTGGAAAACCTGACCATATATATCAACATGGTACTAATTAGTTAATTAACCTATTGCACAATTTAAAAATAAATAAATATTTTAAAAGTCTGGAAGAACAAGGAAGCACCAGATGACAATGTTCTTATCAGAACAAAAAGTGGAACAATGTTGGCCTTATAAATTTATCTCTGATCTCTGCTAACAAAGTAAAATAAATACAAGGAGAGAAAAAAATAATCTCACAAATGTCTGAAGAATAACAGAAATATGGCAAAATCAAGCCATTTTAGCCAATCCCACAAACATACTGCAAGTAGTTTTTGGCACATGAGCAGTACACCTGAAGCCAATAGGATAACTCATGTATTAAGTTACTTCTACATCCAAGCGATGGTGTCATTTCCAACACCTCTTTTCTCCCATTACCAGGAATAATTGTATAATACACTGCTGATAATAGGAGCTGACAGACCCAGCTGTAAAACTACAGCTTGTTCCCAGAAGGCTATATAGAGTAGCAAGCGTTTAACCCACTGAGTGAGAACACGTAACAGAGGGCACAATACCTGTGGTATTTTAGGATCTTAAGACATTCTGCAGGGTAAACTCAAGAGTAAAACAGATCTGCTTGCCACTCAAGTTAAATACACTTCCAAGAAAGATAGTCAGTTAATCAATCAATCAATCAACCAATTAATCATATTTTATCTCCAATTACAGGCAGCTGTTCCAGTGTAACAACCACTCCTGCAACCCAGCACCTAGAAGAGTCTTTGGAACAGCTTGTTGTGTGTTGGGAGTGCAGCAGTTGCTTTTACTGCAAATTCCTCGTGAGGTGAAAAAACCCAGATGGTTTCTCTAAACAAAAAAAGAAAGGAAACTAAACCTGTGTTTTTCTGATGTCTGAATATTTTTTTGGCAAGTAGGTATGTTAGCTTTCAAGTGTCTACTTACAATTAGGATTTATTTTTCTTACGTATCACAAGAGGGCTTATTTATGACAGCAGAGTATGTAATTTAGGTGGCAAGAAAGCAGAGTGAAACATCAATCCACACACTGAAGAAACAAAAATAACCCACTTCTCTACTCTGTTAGTGTGCAGAACTGGAAAAGAGCCAGTAAACAAGAGGACAGAGGTGTCAAACAGGTCCCATATAATGAATAGCTACGTATAACATGGACCTGCCACTTGGAAAAAGTGATGACTGAGGACATATATGATGTAGGTCTGTAAAATCACAAGTGGCAAGGAGACAAGGAATAGTGTCTTCCACTGTCACTACATGTGACAGTGGAAGAATTAGGGTAACTCAATGAAAATCAAGAAAACCATTAAAACAGCCTGAAAACAGTTCTTTTTCCTACGAACAATGAGCTCAGGGTTCATTTCCACAGAACACTGTGGAGGCCAAAAGTAGAAAAGGATTTTTAAAAAGGGACTAAGTGCATTCGTTAAGGCCAGGTCCAGAAGGAACTGCCAGTTCAGAAAGTTCATAGACTGCTGGAACTGTGTCAGAGAAAGACCGCTGTATACAAGCTTTATATTTTATGCTTCTGTGATCACCTGTTACTAGCTGTCCTCAGAGACAGGACAGCAGATTAGATGGTCTTTGGTACGACTGCGTACAGCACTTCTTATGGATCAAAGCTCTCAATTTTGGCATGACTTAAGAGTTTGGAAAGGTTAAAAAAAAAAAAAAAAAGGAAAAAAAGGAACATTTGAAAAGCTTGTACGCCTCTTCTGCTTCCTCTTTCAGCTTTCAAAGATGTGCTCCTTAATCCTTCAGTTCCCATGAATGGTAAAGTATTGGTGAATTAGCAACAAACAGGATTTTGTAACAGCCACTGAAGGCTCCATTATTGCTCCCAGATCCTGCCCAGTCCCCCTTATAAGGCATTTCTCCTGACCCAGTCTCAACTGCAGGTTAAACATCCTCCTATATTCCATTTTTTTCTTTTTACTACATTCTTGCTAAATCACTTTGTTCAACTGCTATATTTATGACATGAAACAGTTAAGATAGATAGTAATCTGTTGGCCTCTGTTAGCTAAGTCCTTCTCCCCGACCACCCATTTCTGTGTGGATAAGTGAAAACAGGAATCTACAGGAAGACTCCTTATGGACAAAGGATTGCTACGTCCTCTGTAAACATCCTTAATTTACCCAGAATTTGCCACTTCGATTTGACTTAGCTTTCCAGCCAGTCAGAACAATACATTTCTGCAGTGCAGTAGAGTAAACAATGCAACACAGTGATCCTGAGTCTGTAGCAAGACAGACTGAAGTAGCAGCACGAGTAAATCAGAAAATCTCCTGCATTTATCTGGACACAGAGCGAGCTCTGAGACCACTCATCACAGTTGTTTTTATATATAAAATATGTGTGCACACAGACATATGGACTAATACATTCATCACTAACCCTCATTTAAGGGACCGACCATCCAAAGTCTACGCCTCACCCAGTAACTGTGCTTTAACTGGGGGTGCCAGGTACATCCAGGATCACGCAGTGGCCTGACAGACCATTGCGTGAGGACGTGGCTGTAGATTCAAAAATCAATCAAGAGGTTACTGTTCCAGCTTGTTCAGTCTTCAGTTCTCCAGACAATCCTTCCCAATCAAGATAACACACAGGCGGATGGTTTGTTTTTATCGCTCGTAGTGGAGTTTGGACCCAGGTTACCTGGAATGAAAAGAAGTTAAAAGTAATGTTAACATTAGGTAAATAAATAAAACCTGGATAAAGTTTGGACTGATGCTTCAATCCTTTCTCATTATTTACTCTACACCTTGTGTTAGACCTACATTATTCTGCACTCTCTTATGGCTTTATTTCCTGCTACTGTGAAGTGAAAAGACATTAAAATAAGAGCAAATTCAGAGTATACTGTGGAAAAAACCACTGCAGAAGTATTTCCAGGCTTTGGCCTGTACCCAGGCCACCTTCAGTGGTATTCTAAGGTCCCACTTGGTGCTGAAAAACATTCTGGCCATGACTCGGGTGGGAGGTTTTCCAAAGAGTGAGGGATGAAAAAAATAATTTAAAAAAGTCAGGTCATCTCATCCATTTGATCCCCACATTCTCAGTACAGGTTTTATCATGTTCCACATTTTAAACATCTCAAGTGCCAGTATTTCCACCATTTCCTTTGCAAAACAAATCCCAAGGTCTCAGGGTCTGTCACTTAAGTAGCACAGTATGCTGCCCTAATTTTTTATCATCTTCATTTTTTTCGTTACTCACTCTATGGCTTCCTTCTGCTCCCAGTATCTGTACTTTTCAAGGCTTGCACTCCTGTCTGATCTCCTTCGTTTCAGCCAACTGTTGGTCCAGATGCCCCAGCATATATTTTTTCAAGCACTGTACTAAAGTATGTTTGCAGAGGCTTTTGCAAGTAAGGGAACTGTTGTGCTCTAAGCTCAGCAAGGCTTACATGACCTATAGCCCAGGGCAGTATGTACTGAGAGGGGCTGCCATGTGGCTTGCAGTCACTCTGAACAAGGACAGACCCCACTCACATATTTGTACAGAAGGAAGATATATATGCATCTCCCAAGCAGTTGGTGCCAGTGGCCAGTACAGGGTGAGAACGGGATGGAAATACTGCCACATGTTATGGTGACATGCTACTGAGAAGTCTCAACCTTACTAAAATGAGGGAACTTTCAACCCAAGCACTGCCTCTGAACTGGGCTTCAAGTGAATCATTTTTCATGTCACTCTCTTGCTTGTGGGTATTTGATCAATGTTTTCCTCATCTGTAGGTGACAGGGAAGAGGAGAGCTCTCTCCTCTCCCCCTCCTTCTCTCTACCACCTTCCATACTGCAATTCACTGCTATCCACGTGGGAGCCTGCACTGCAAACCTGCCCTCGCTTTTGTGGCTGCTCTGTATGCTACTGCCTCCTCCCCACATCTCCCTATGGCATTTCATTCTATCCCCTGTCCCCCTTTTGACTCATTCTCTGTGTTACTACTTAGTTTATCATTAGTCCTATCTCCTCACCACCCTTGTTCCCCTCCCTGTCTCTATCACATTCAAGACCCCCATCTTTCAAAACTTTACTTTCAAAAGTGTCTGTTCTCCTCTGCTTAATCTCAACTCCCAACTCCTTTATTCTTCCCACTTTCAACTCTTGTTTTCCGACCTTTTTCTACAGATCCTTCTACGGTTAGAGCAAACACCCCCTTGTATGTACCGAGCAACATTCCCCTCCTTCTCTTTAGAAAAGAGGCTGAAAATTCCAGTTATTGCCCATCCATGATCCCACTTCAGCTGAAAAAACACTGGTGATAACTAAGCAGCTGGTTCTCTGGTATTGCAGTGCCCTGTGTAAATCCCATTTCTTGTTGCAAGAAGCACCCAAAAGTGAAACACAATTATTAAGTATAATTAAGTATATGTGTTCTGCAACCAACACTCATAAGGAACAAAGGCCGATGGATGGAGCAACTTGGGAGAGCAGACCCTTCTGAATGAGCCCACTTCGCTTCTTGCAGGGTAGAAAACAAAACAAAAAGCCAGGGCCTTCCAAAGGCATACAGCTTTCAAATCCTTGCAAGATTTCCCAGAAACTGCACACAGATGTCAGTGTCTTTGCTGATCACAGTCTGCCCAGCAGCAGCTTAAAATTAACAAGATTCTGGTCAGGTTCAGAGTTGCTGCTGTTGTGCTCCTAAGCGGGCAACAGTGAAATTCAGAAGTTGCGTCAATTTGATGATATGGTTTAAGAAAGCCTTGTAAGACAAAGCACAGTGTGCTAGGACAACACTTCAGAATGTTCATCTGGACACTTAGTTTGGGTCATTACCGTTTGTAGCCCTTGTATTTTCCAGACTCCCAATTCTGACTTGTAGGTATCATTTTCTAGCATGTAAATACCCTGGCAGATTTTCAGAGTCTGTCCCAGAACACACTTTCACCACTTCCCTTCACAGTTTGGATTCTCTTCATCACCATTTGCTCCTAGAAGACTGAACCTGACCTTTAGTCTGCTTGAATAATGTCTTTCAATTACTCTGCAAGCTACTCAGGGTGTGGATCTGGTCTTTCTATGCATTTGCAAGGTGGGATGCGTCTCTGTGGTGCTACAAAATTAATAGTGACTTTGGAGGATGTGTGCACAGGCAGGCCCACAGGGCTTAAGTGTGCTGTTTAATCTTTACAAAAGGTAAGGGCAGCTATTTTAAACTGTGAAGCTCTGAATAATTGCATCCTAACCTGCCTGCGTACCAAGCACCTTCCCCCTCCTTCATTTCCACTTCTTACCACCCTTCTGTCACCCAGAGAATCACAGCGTCAGTTTTTACTAGACCTGCTCAAAGACAACTTAAACTAGTCAGTCCTACCGTTACCCAAGAACAAAGTGCCTCCTATTTTTATCTTGAAGCTGGAACTCTATTCCACACCCATGTTCAAGAGTTTTTTATTGAATCCTAACGAAGCATGTCCTACTCATCAAGTAGCTGCAGGATACTCTGTGGTAACTCTTTTCCATCTTTCTCATGAGCCTCCATCTTTCTAATGTGCCCTCTACCATTTCTGTTCACATGCCACTTTGGGACCTCTAGACTAGGGAAGCTTTCTCCCAAGAACAGCAATTCAATTCAAAAGCAACACACAAGCAGTGATCTTCCTCCAGCCCTTTACAACACCAGATGACCTAAGTCCACTTACACCATACTTCAAAAGCCATGGAGTCTCCCACTGCTATCATGAACGAGCATTCTCAACTTGCATAAACCAAAAAAAATTACTTGCATGGACTCCTTGGAAAAATTTATCAGGTGAGGAAAAGCACAGTGGGAAGGCTGGTGTGCTGGACCTCTGTGCCTTCCCTGTACTTGTTCTCAATTCTTCCTTCCCCTTTATTGAAAGAGGTGGCAGCCCTCAGGAAGCAGCAGTGGCAATAAATAAAACTTGAACATAATAGCATGATAGTGTCTTTGTGGAAATGGTCCAGACCAAGCATCAGACTGTCTGGCACAGATCCAGCGTGTTAAAAGGAACAGGGACATCCCTGCTGCCTAGACTGTGCAATGCCCCAGAAGGGCGCAATGTCCCATGGTTCAACTAGACCTATCAATGTCTTTTGTGCCTTAATCTGGGCCTAATTTCATCATGACATTGCAGGAATGGCAGGCCATCTATTTTAAAACAGCTGACAGTGAGAAATGTAGGGAATCTCTGATATTGGAAAGTGCTGACAAATCGGAGATTACACAATTCTCTACTTCTGTCACTAGAGGGTAGTGCAAGCCCTCAGGTCCGTTCCTACACGAGGCAATGCCTGTACATCTCCCTATAGGTATTCATTAATTGTTTTTCCTCGCTCTGAGAAATGGGGCCCAGCAGCACATACTGTCTGTGCTCAAGACATAAAGTGATTTGGAGAGAGAACCTCTTTAGACCAGGGTTTACTTCTACCTCCCCAAATGCCAAATGCACATCCTAAAATGGGTCTACTATAGTCCTAGGTAAACTATCCTTGCCTTCTTACAGTTCCTCTTTCTTGTGTTCATTTGGCATTTTTGAGTCTGTTCATTCAGCCAGAAATATTTCTAAGAACCTAATCAATCGCTGTTGTTGACCTTCCCAATACCTTGCTTTTCCTTTTGGTTTCAGGAGAATGCCTTTCCATTTCACATCATGACAGTCTGAAGGGAATTCAGTCTCTCTACGCCTGCATTTCGCATTCATCAGAGCACAGAATGGTCTCTGGCCAGACAAGTTGAGGAGAAATTTTCTCCCTGGAACTAGTTTGTTTTCCTGCTGGCGCAGGATGTATCGACACCCCGAGAGAAGAAGACAGCCAGGCCTAATAGTCCACAGATTTACTTCAATAGGCAAAACATCTAAAACTTTGGGAAGTTACCTATGAATCCATAAATTGGGAGAAATCTTTATCATTTGTGTCTTCAACCAGATGAAGCCTTGGAAGGACTTGGTGAAAATATCAATCATGTTAGCAAAGAAAGAAAAGTTGAGATCTAGTACTTCTCCATAGCTTCTATTTTCATGACCTTCTTCCCTGTTTCAGAAGGTGATAAAGGAGTAAACTAAAAGGCCTTCCACTCTCTCCTCCAATCCTTGCCCCCTCACCTGAACATAATCATGTTTTCCACTCTTCTCCGCTAGTTACCTTGCCACGGTAAACACACCTGACTAAACCCAAATGAGGAAAGGAAGGGTTACACTGGAAATCTGTCTCCACCACGCTACCCACTACAACACTGAACATACTGCTATTAGGGCAGGCCCTTCAAGAACTGCACAAGCAACTTGTTTTACACAAGGAGTCATTCACCTTTCTTCCCCTTTGTCCCATACCTTCTTGCTGAGAAGCATCAGAAAACATTTACATGGGAAGTACCAACCTTACAATAAGACTGCCGTTAAATTGCCTTCAGAATTACGCTTCATTTGATAAAACCTCTACTCTTCTTTGATCCCACTCATTTTAATAGAGAGGAAATAACAGAATCTACTCACAGGCGCCTAAGTTGAGTGTGTTTGAACCAACCAAACTCAGAACTAAGGGACACACAAGTAGAATATGCTGGTAGAAAACATTTTACCTGAGATTCCTTCAGTGCTCCGAACACTGGCATGGCCAATGCTGAGCCGCTCATATTCCAGTTTCATGTTCCCAAGGTCTTCTCCTGAATGTCCTTCACTGGCAAAAGAATTGGCCTCAATGCTTGAGCCTGGAGACCGTTTGGCCTTGCGACTGAAAAGCCCACTGGCAAACCGTTTTCCTTGCTTTGAATTGGCCTGCACATCTTCTTTCTTCACATCACGAATAGACTCTCTGGATTTGGATTTACTTTTCAGGTCCATCTGGAGCCGGGACAACAGTTTCTGAGGGCTCCGATTCAGCTTGTTCAAGTTCTCCAGAGGTGGATCAATTTCTGGGAACTCTTGCTCCAATGTGACTAAGTCATTCAGAAACTGATTTAACCGTTTCTTTGACTCGCTTGTTTCCTCCTTTTCCATGTTCCCATGATTATCCTGCCTGTGTCGTGACGCCCAGAGCATCATATCACCACGGGTTGCCCCTGCCACTAAACCATACTTGGGGTTAATGATCTTCCGAGCCACAGTGGAGGAATGAAGGCCCGACTTCCCAGTTCCAGGAAGGAACGGGTTAGCAATACCCAGCTCCTTGTAGAAATTAACTTCCTCGGAGATGGCATAGAGTTCACGAAACTCAACGTCAAACATCTCCACGTGCTGTCCTGTTAAGACCAGCAGGATGTTTCTGTCAATGTGGGATGAACTCCAGGTGAAGCTGAGAGCAGGAAAGAGATCAGACATTAGATTTTTGGGTGCATACTTGACCCAGCCCACCTAACAATATGTAAGACACTATATGGGAATATGTAGCATTGCGCCATTTGCCCATGTGTCCTTACTGAGATGGGTCAGGATAGATACGCAAAGCTCTCTATTATTGTTCTTCATTAGCCATGCAAACCAGATCTGGAAGAAAAGGCCCTAAAACTCTGAAGGACAGTTTACCCTTTTATAAAAGCAGCACTGCATGAACAGGAGCAGTCTCCAGACTGAAAACCTCACTTAAGAGAATTGAACACAGTGGCTGGTGGGGAGTCCTTGCAGGCCACCACCTGATGCAGCGTGGAACTATCTCTAGCCCACTGAAATGTTCCACAAGCATGGGCATGTTTTGTTCTCTGCGAAACAGCTTGTCTGTCATCCAATTTCTACAGATGCCAAACAGACTACAGAGGCTAGGGTAAGAAAGGGAATGACATGGGAAGAAGACTCTCAAGCAAAGCCACAAGCCGTTCTTTACACAAAGAATATGGCTTCGCCTTAAGCAAGAGTGACCTACCTGTATGATCCAGTGGCCACCTTTTCACCATCCACCATCAGGAATCGGGATGCCAATGTGCCTTTGATCTTCCCTGCCGGCATGTAGAACCCAACTCCTGTCACAGAACGTATCCGGATATTCTAACAGAGAAGTGAAAAAGAGAAAATGTCACAATAAATAGGCCAGAGAATTAGGTAATTGCCAGCTCCAAGTCTTAACATGTCACTCATATTATCTCACTACTTCTGGGACTAGAGCTCATTTTGTATCAGCCACCAGAAATCAGAAGGGCTGCAGAGAGGAAAGCACAGTGCCATGAGACCTGTTGTCATCCCATCTATGCAAGTTACTCCTGTCTATCAGTTTATAGCCCTGTCCAATAGGTCACCATCTTTGTAACCCTGCCTGCTGTCTTCAGCTATTCATCTTGGCCTACTGGCAAGACAATGCTTTCAAAATCAAATAATCCTCCATCTCCAGCCTCGTGCTGTAGCTCAGAAGGCCCAGCCCAGTTCAGGGGAATGAATCAGAGAAGCTCTGAGTCATGTCTGCGCTCCCTGAATTCTGATCCTTATTCCACAGCACTCGTGAGCTCTTCTCCAGACTACGTTAGCAGGACCACAAAACCAAGGAATCTTGCAACACCTGTGCAATGCAAAGGACACAGTTACTTTGAGGGTAATGTATAAGACAGATCTATATTAGGTTCTTTTTGGGCTTGTGTTCTGATCCCAACAATACATGACTTGACAAAGCGGGGCAAATTAGAAGACTGGAGAATTTGATTATTACAAAGGAAAGGAGGAAACAGTTCTATTGCTCAAAACATAAATGTTTTCTGTCTGTTGTAACAAAAGGAGGACCCCAAGCTTTATCATTTTGCTAAGAAGCCCGAACACTTACAGTGTTCACCCATATTCCTCACTGTTCAATAGAGAGTGAAAAAGCACAGAACTTTCTTTGAACAAAAGCAGTGGGATAAGAGCCTCTACTTTCAGCAAAGAATTTCTGAAGAGGAAGGAAAAACCTTTCATGAAATGAACAGAAGTAGTTAGATAATACCTCTCCCCAAACCTCCTGTCTCATACCCTTTGGCTAGCAAACCTACAACTAATAAAACAAAGCACTACCAGGGACAGAGAAAACACAGATTTAAGATTACATGATTTTCTACAACAGATGTGTGCCTGCACATACCGTAAGAACATAACTACACATTGGACTGAGTGTTATTCTGCTCATGGGTCTTGGCTGCATGAGGCTGAATTGCCAAACAGGTATATGTACTGTCTAACATGAAAAAAAAAACAACCAACAAAACTCAGAAGCATTGACTGTCAGTGTAAGTTTAGAACAAATTATCTTGTTGCTCTGACACACAAATTTAGACCATTTTATTCATTCCACCATCTGTTTCTGTAAGAATTCTTTAACAATGAAAAGCTAAAAGGTATTGTGATCTGAAGTAATATATCCAGGGTTGGGAGTCAGATAGTCCCAAGTGTAATCACATTTCTGACACTATTCCCTGTCATGTTCTGGGAAAGTCAATTCACCTTTGTCTCAGTCTTCACCCATCTGCAGAGCAGAAGAATCATGAGCATTTGGCTAATGCTAGCACAGCCTCAGATCCCACAGAGCTATGTCCTATTATTATAAACCTCACTGACAGCTTAAATATTGATAGGCTATAGAAATCAGCATGCAGGAACGAGTCATTATAAGAATGCAGATTTCCTTCAAAAAAACAGTTCTCTGAATATAACTCTTACCTTCTGAACCTGTTCCTATTTTCCCCACTAAAATACAGCAGTGGCAGTACAAATTCTGACTAACAGTAACTGATGATACTACTATTTTGCATTCATCTTTTGCTTGATCTGTCTGGAGCCCTGTGTGGGCATTAGCTAATTAATGCTCCCAACGCTGCTGAAAGTATTATTACCCTGTTTTAAAGACGAGGAGTCTGAGAGAGAAAAAGATGAAGTGACTTGCCCAAGGCCTAGCAGTGAGTCATATGTGTGGGATGCTGAATGCAGGTTGGGTAGAGCACAGGAGGCAGGGTGCCCTTTCCATTACTTAGAATAACATTTGTAGTTGGCTGGCTGATCACCTGAAATAATTTTTTGCCTTGCTGCGTAAAGTTGGATGTGAGATTTGCCGAATCATGGAATATTGACTGCAAGTGCCAAGAAGGACCTCTGGTTCTTCAAATCAGTCACTAGCTCTGACATGTCACACACCTTTGTGAATCAAGAATTACCAGCCTGTGTGAGCAAGAAGTTCTTAGCATGTAACCAGTGTGGATTTTATCGTGTCTGTATGTTATATCACCTTCTTTTGGTGGAAAGAAAGCACATTTGAATTTCTGCAGTAACTGAGCTCCACATAACACCTCAAAAGGCACAGAGGGGATAGAACCAAACAGCTGAACACATAAACCTCCTTGAACAAAGTAGGCACAGGAGTGCATAAATACATCTTGAAATGCAGAAAACAAGCACAAAGTCATATAAACATCGAGTCACTTAACAGGTTATTTGTATAATGTTTTCCGCCTTGAAGGATCTTGGAGCATCCGTAGACTGATATATCAAGCTGTACAGAGGAGGAACAAGCCTGGGTTGACGTACTGAAGACTACACAACAACAAAATAGGGAAGACAAATATAAATGAGGTGAGATTGCAGCAATTTTGGGGGGGCAGTAACGTTATAGTAGTAACAAATATTTTGGGTGGAGGACCAGTTAGTTCACCAGACAGAAGTTACATGACCCCTCCAGATCTGTATTCTTGCAGAAACCTGCGTAAGGTTTGTCATACCCTGGCTTATGGAAGCTGCAGTCTGCATTAAATTTCCACATTTCCTTTACACCACTCCTCATCATATGCAGTGACTAACGTCTCCCTGGCAGCAACTTAATACGGACTGGTAACACTCAAGCCTGACAGAGCATCCTAATACAAACAGTGAAGGAATCAGTCTTTCTTGATGTATCGTGACACACTTTAAAACCTCACCCTGAATCCACAGAAAGTTAAATTAGACCCAGTTTAGAGAGTCAGTAATAGGTTGTTTTGTGACCGACACTTAGCTGTCCCTTGACAAACCTGTGCAGCAGTGTTCACAGGCTGGGGCTGAGTAGGGGGGACATACAAGACAGACCCTAAAGGCAAGCATTGCAAGTACTTCCACCAGGGAATCCTGTGTGTACCTTCCATCCTAGAAAAAACAACTGATATATATGTTTCAAAGCAAGAAGGGATCTTTATCTCAAGTTGGGATGGATGGCATTAACAACTTCTATAAAATAACAGATTTAAAACAGATAAAGGAGCGGCAACAGACCGAAGTAGTAGATGATAGGTGACAGTGACTCGACAGTGACTCAACATTCCCTTATATTGACTGTGTTTTTCAAAACATAGAGATCCCCTTTCTGCTATCCCTGAAAAAAATCAGATCCCTTCAGTCAACAGCATCATCTGCTGAGGTAACTCTTGTCCTCTGCTTTCTTGTACCACTGCTTCACCTGAGCACAGGGCTGAGGGGGAGGCCACACACGCCCATTATTTCACACTCTAAAATCCTATCTGGAGGTTCCACCGAAGAGGGAAAGAGAAGGAGAGATATGGGATTCACATGGGCATGACCACATTAACAACAGACAAGGAATCCTTCTTATTCATGGTCTGCAATGTTCTCATTTCTGGTGATCAGATCTCTAAGTCAGAGAGATGGGTGGTAGGTGTTCATCTTACACAGAGACACATAAGCAGTCACCAGGTAATGCTGGGAAATAGTGTGGAATTATCCTATGGGTTTGCTCTGAACAGTTTTGGAAAAGTTATGCTTGTTGACAAAGTAGCAAAACTTGCAGGTATTCAAGTAGAATAGGAAGGAATGCAGCTAGCTGGACCTGGCCTGCCAAGTTCATTACTGGGTATTATTTATTTGGATCTCTGCAAAAAGAGAGCCTTGTAAGCTCCCATTTTTAGAAGGTCACAAGCAGCCTAGAAGAATTCTCTAACAGATAATTAAAAAACTAACAGCACTGCATCACATTACATTCAGCTTCTCCTTCACTTAAGTTAGGACTGGATGAGGAAAGCTCAAAGGTAGAGAATGAAATACTGAAACGAAACTTCAAAAATTTCTTAGGCAGAAACTTTTAAGAATTCCCAGACTGCAGGAAGGAACTCCTTACATGTTGGGAAAATGCATGTAAAAATTAACATGAAGGTGAACTTGCTGCAGATAACTCATTCCCTGGGTTTGCTTGGAGCTCTAAGTGAACTCCTTGTCTTTGATAAGAAGTGTTTATTACTGGGGTCTTTGTTAGCAGAAGCACAGGGAGGGAGAGAACTCATCTAAAAACTGGCGAGAACACTCACCCTCAGGTCAATAAAAAGATGACTTTTTGTGGGGCTATGAATTTTAGATCTATGAGAACTTTGATTCATTGTGATCTCCGAAGAACACTCTTGTGTCAAACACAACAGAAGTCTAGCAAACCATGTCCTGTAGGCTCAGGAAGCCATATGACTCACACACACAAGATACATTCTTACTAACATCCCAGGATGAATGTGCCGATGGTTGAATTTAAATGCATTTCTAGCGATCTCTGGCCTTCAGACAAAAATTGAGGTTTTTCTCATTTCATGCTTGGAGTCAGTAAAGAACATTTCGTCTTTGCAGGGTGAGATACTGTCTTCTTACAGCAGTTTTCCTCCAGAGAGACTGTGAGCAGATCATGACACCTTGCCATCTCAAAATGATACAATAGCCAGGAATTTTGTGAAAACGCCCAGCACTGTATGTAGACAAAGGGCAAAATCTAGTGTTAACAGTAAATCTCCCTGTATTAGGACCGTTGAAATATTCACTCTGCGTTGGATGAACAGGGCAATGGAAACAAAAGGGCAGGAATCGCAGAACAATCTGAGCATCTGGTGATGACAGAAGAGAGAATAAGCATCCTGACCCTGCAGCAATGACAGCCCATGGTAGCGTGTCATCTCTCTCTGTCTTTCCCTGGGATCAGAACTCGCTTCTAAACCTTGAAGCTACAACCCAAATCGCTGCAACTTTCTGAGAAAAAGCCATCCCGTAAATCTTGCACGAGCATTCTAAAGGAAAGGTGAGAAGAAGGGCAGGAAGGAAGAGCATGCAATTCCTTTGCTGATGTGGCCCGCTGGTGAAAATCTTTTAGAAGCAAGCAAAACAGTTACACAAAAAGACAGTGGAAGGAGAGAATTTTGTTGCTAAAAATCTGTAGAACAAACTCGACATCAAAGCAGATGTCAAGAGGAAGACGTATCATAAATAAAAAATGGGTGAATGATATAGAGTTAACTGCATTAGAGCTTCTTGTTCTTCTTCAGCAATTCCAACATCCTCTGTGATCAAGCAATGGGGACAAAACTATTTTGCCTGAACAAGCCAGAGGACCAGCTTGCTTTCTTGTTTTAAATGTGTCTTCAGCACTAATAGTTAAAAACAACCCTACACAAATTAGATCAATGAGGTGGGGGTGAGGGGAGTCCTCCAGGAGAAGTCTAAACCTTGCTTGAGACTCCTTGGATATCTAAAGCCTGCTGTCGGGGGAAATCACTGTATGAATATTTCTGCATACTGACCCATGCAGCAGCATGCATATATCCAAGGCAGCCTTGGGCAGGATACTAAGAGGCTATCTTCCTTGAGAGGCAAATGACCTGTTTCCCTTTACAGGAAGACTCTTCCCAGTCCTTCCATAGTATCACAGACAGGAATAAACTACATTGACCTTAACAAGATTAACTAAACTGTTAGCCGTACTGGAAAATAAATACAGCAACCTTAAGGGGAATTTAAGACACAACAGTATGAGGTGGCTGGAAAAAAGAAGGGAGAGAGTTGAAGGACAGCAAAGAAGGATGTTAAAAAGTTCTTCTCAGTGGGCTTCCTTCAGTGCAGCTTGTATCTAGACATTTTTTAGTTGAAGGAGTCTAATGAAAAACATAGCAAGTGCTGCTGTGAGAGAAGGGAAGCACAGAAGGGACACAGAAGAGTTTTCTACTCTTGGCATCAATTCGAACTCTGCCTCTTTGGAAAAGGTGACCTTGTAATGCAACTAGGCTGCTGCAGGACCTAGTCATTACTGTAGAATGCCACTGTGATGATTGGTTTTGGTGCATAAAGTCTGTGTAGATACCAACGGATAAAGAGGTAAGAAGAAGAGCAGAGGGAACCGCTTACTGTTTAACGATGGAAAAGGCAGACAAAAGGCAACTCACCCCTCCAATAGCATTGCAACTTTCTCTAAAACACCAGGGCATCTTTTAATTCACTCTATCCAGGAGTTAAAACATGCAGTACTGAAGTCATCATTCCTGCACATGATGACATGGTAAGAAAAGTACTGGAAAACAGGTACCAGAGCAAATGGAACTACTGCTGTGATTTCACAGTTTTGTACCAAAGAGACTCGAGCCTAGGCCACAGAATACCCCTGAAGCTTGAAACACGTCTATTATAACGATGGCTGTGTCCTGCTTTCAAAGACACCAGAAGAAAGAAACCTCCATTGCAGTTTTGGAGATAGATGAGAAAGCTGCTCGGCTGGACGTCTGTTTTGATGAAGAAGTCCAGAAACTCAGAGCAGAGTGGTAGTTCACAGGAACACTGTTCAGATCCAGGCAAGTCATTTTCATCCAGATTTAAGATGGATCTCCTAAAATGGTTAGTATCAGCTTCCAGCTTCTAAAACCTTCAGAGCTTTTTGAGTTCTGGTTTGGTTTTGTTTTGGTGGTTTTTTTTTGGTTTTTTTAAACTATTAATTGAGCATTTATGGAAGATCTGCCCTTCCTCCAGGCAAAAAGGCACTTTTTAGAATTTTTTTCATTGCCAGAAGAACAGCTGGATAACAAGAGGGGCGAGTCTTGCACCCCATAGGTTGTTTCCAACCTAGCACCTTTTTCAGTATTCAGAACAAGTCGTAGTAGTGACAGTCACTAAAAAACACAAAAAAAAGTGAGGAACTTAAACTATAAACACACAAAGGATTTCAGTCTGTATGTAATGGAATGAGATCCTACTGAGGCTGCTTCTGCAAGCTGAGCTAGGCTGACTACTCTGCTGTGCTGCATGTGCTATATGAAGGCATACTCTGATATGGAACTGGGGAGCAACTACGCTCCCCAATCCCTTGTGTTCTCAGGCAAAGGAGGGCTGCAAGCTCATTCACTCCCAGATGATCACTGCTGGATAGGAAAGTCTTGAATTCACAGAGTATATGTGTCCTATAACTGGGATCCATGCAGACAACAACTCAAAAGAGCTACTCTGGACTCTAGTTTGAATCCTTGCATAGTTGAATCCTTGCATTTCCACAGGAATTTCCTCAGACAATTTTCTTCCCAAACAGGAATTTTTAGGCTACAAGAGCCAAGAAACTACATAGACCCCTGTCTCAAGTGAAAGGCAAAAAATCCAAATCTTTCCTTTCTTTTGTATTAGCAAGCCACTATCTTACCCTTCTGTGTTACATCAACCCCTGCCTAAGTGCTGTGATGTGACTTGTAGGTAGGAAGAGATGTGTTTGCTTGTCCAAGTGAGTTCCAAGATTTCATTACAACTGAAAAAGTTCGCTGACCTGCAGGAGATAATAGATCAGTATTGAATAACTTACGCGGATCTGCAAGTCGCTGAGGTCAAGGCTTCTGCACATTTCCAGGAAGCACTTCACGCCCTCCTCATCTAGGATTATATAGACTGGGATCCAGCGCTTATATGCCGCTTCAACTATATCGCGGAAGATGTCCCGGTCTGTAAATACATCCATGACCACTGCAATAATCTGGAAACAAGAAGACAGTAGACAGACAACTGAATAAAACAGTAGGAACTGAAAGGGTGGCCCATCACACTGGTGCAAAATAAAGGAGGGCACTGATACCACAATATGGAGGAGGAGAATATAGGGGAGACAAAAGTACAAGGATGTACATGCCTAAGCATAACCTTGTAATTTTCTGGCATGGCTCCTGCTGTACTTTGGAAAGAACTTAATAAATGCTTTTAAGAGTTCTTCTTCTAGGGGAAGATGGCTTATTTCAGCAGCCTGAGGAATGCCAAAGCTAAAGTTTTTCCTCTGTATTGTGAAACTTTTGTTGTCTCTGTAAGGATCGACTTAAACAAAGAACACTGAAAATAGATTGAAAAAGACGAGTGAAAAACACAGCTCTAACACTTAATCAGAAGGTGAGTAATGGAAGAATGAATGTGGAGAGGAATCAGAGCCTGAATCCTCAGCCATAGTGCATAGTGCAGACAAGAAGAATTTTATTTTGCTTTTTTCCCAATTCCCCGTGAGAAGTCTGCTTTCAGGGCTGGCTTCCTGAGGAATGTCTTATGGAGCTTAAACATAAACACCTCATATTCGTCAGGAAGGGACTGGAGTGTGTATTCAGGATTTGGAGGCAAAATGATCATTCCCTCTTTCACATGTACGTTTTTTCTGGTATAAAACTAATCCTTCTTTCCAGGCATAGATTCTACATAAAAACAAAAGGCTGTACTGACGTGAAACAGACAAGCCTGAACATTCACAGGATGAGTAACAACAAACCTGAGAAGGTTATGGGCAACTGTAATGCTGATCTTGTAGGTTTTGTCTCTCTCTCTCTTTTTGTATCTTTTACACCATTAGGAATAGCAATTCACTTTTCTGCCTGAAAGAGTTATTCTCCTCAACATTTGGGAGGCTATGAGTGAAGGATACTATTGCTTTCCTAGTCCTGCTAGGAAACAACAGCTTGCCAGGTCAGAGCTCTTATGCTGACCATATGCTGGGAATATAGGTCCCTAAATTTTAACTTCCCAGGCGCTGGGGGTCACAGTGATGATCCAGGCTGTGCTGGGAATGGCATGTACAGGTGTGAATGGAGCTGAAGACTGGATCAAACACTATGGAATTTCTTCAGTTGAAGTTTGGAAGAGGGGCAGCTCAAGTTGCAGGAGACCTCTGTGGAAGGGGGAATAATTCTCACTAGATACCTCTTTCCTTTGAAAAATGCCTTTGAATAAATTGCTTTTGACAAAGTGATGCCACAGCAAATATCCCCTACTGTGTTTGCTGAGTCTCTGCTTGTACAGCCCACAACCACCAACACATCTGCCCCATCAGGCTCCTTCTGTCAACACAAGCTTTTCTTTGTTAGAAAAAATTAAAAAAGAGCTGACATTGTGTTTACGCTCATTATTAACATGCAGGTTCCCAATAGAGGTGAAATATTGCAGAGCTACATTATAAACTAATACTAAGTCCCTTGATAACTTCTGCTAGGCAGAACTGGATTTCAGGTCCTGCCGTGGTTCTCACTTCCCAGCACAAAGCAAGGACATGCAGGGAATGTTACTAGAATCTCTGAAAATCAAAATACAGTGAACTTGTGCCACCTTATTCCTGAACAACTTCATATACAGACAGATTATAATTAAAAGTATGAAGCATGAAGTATGAAGGTTTGTGCATTAATTCAGGCCTGTTACGTTTCCTCTCCCCTCCACACACTGTGGTATGGATGTAGTTATTTAGGACCAAGGTTGCCAGATAATACTCATTTGAAGTAAAAACATCCACATAGGGAATCGATCAAGAACACACAGCAGAAGTATGAATTTGTTTTCTTTCCATCCTCTCAATTTGCAATGAGTCCTATGACTGCAGAAATTACACCACATCCTGGACGAACCATTAATTGTTAGTACTGGCCTTGCAATATGAAGGACGGTTCCCTCCAGGCTTTGAGGCCCTGTGTGAGTTCAGGCTTCTCTGCAAGACCATGAACTAAACCCATGAAAACTGCAGTCCTGTATGAAAAGCAGATGAGCTGCCCTGCAGATGGCACTTCCAAGATGGCAAAATGTGAGGTGGGCAACCCCACTGCTGATATGTTGGTCTTCTCAAACCCCTGCCACAGCTGCTGATCTGTCAAGATCACCTAAGAGTGTTCCAACATACAGCAAGTCAGAGCGTGAGTGTCTAGCCCTGCAAGAGGTTTTCCCCATTCCTCTACCTATCCTATGGATAACAACTTATCTGTAGGGCCCATAGGTGTGCCTGGCTCTTCACAGGTATTTACAGATTGGCAAGCATTAACTTGCCAATCTCATTGCAGCAAGGTAGCTTAATTAACATCTGTTTGTAATACACTGATGATAAGCCACCCACAGACATGTGCCACATATTACTAGTATCTGCTTAGACCCCTCTGCCCTCCCCAAAAAATCCAAAACAACCAAAACCTACTCTCATATGCTGAATAAAAATCTGCTACCTGGAGATTTCTTTTGCCAGGGCCAGCTCAGCTGAATACAATAGGCATAGTTATCTACCAAAAGGTCCATTAAACACTTAAATGGCTATTGAACATGAAACCACCTTTGGGCTGGGAGGGGCACAGTTCGTCCAGTCAGTGAAAAAATAAAAATCTAGAAAGGAATTAAATACTTTCAGGTGCCAGGCACAGCTATCAAAAAGAGCAAAGTTTCCCAGTCCTTGCACAACCTGTAGAGGCATTTGCAGCAGCGCAAGAAGGATGTGAAGTTGCAGTAAATGGGAGTGTAAGCATTTTACAGCTTCTGGCTCTTCTAAAGAACTGATCACACCAGGATTACGGGGTGTGCACCTATTTCTGTGACCAGGGAGCTGAGGAGATCACCTGCAGGATTACTGCCTCTCTGGAAGGTTTTTTGTGGTTCCCAGATTTGGTTTTAACAAGTCTGCAAAGGTTGTGCATATAGTGTGTGCTGGGGGGGAGCAGGTGGAGGAGGAAATAACTGCTGAACTAGTAAACAGAAAAAACAGAAAGCAGCAAAACCAAGCAGGAATTAAGTGTCTTACACTGTTTTTCCCCTTCCTCAGGGGGATGTCAGCTCTGAAGGTAATCATTTATTGGGTGGTCTTCACAGGAAACTTCACCCTGACCTAGAAAAACCTGGTCATTACCCCCTACCTATTCAATGCAAGCTCTTGCAGCATCACGGCTGCTTTGTTTTCTTGCTTGGCACCACTGACAGCCCTTTCCAGCCAAAGATAAATAGGAGGAGCAGCCACATATTGTCTGGACTCTGGCTGTTGGATGGCGTTGAGACCGCAAAAAATAAACCCTAAAAAAACACCACCCCACAAACAAACTTGCTGCCTTGTGTTTAACTAGGGATACCTGCACGTACAGGAGGAGTGGCTGGCACAGCATCGTGACCTGTCTTCCCCTGAGCCAGAGAATCATGAAAAGCAAAATGTGGGTACAACGTTTTGCTTAAAAAAACTTTGCTTTTTACGTTAAAACCCCAATTTAGGAGAGGGGCGTGCAGGCGTTTAGC
Source organism: Tringa tobata (assembly GCA_033628505.1). Taxonomy (NCBI): domain Eukaryota; kingdom Metazoa; phylum Chordata; class Aves; order Charadriiformes; family Scolopacidae; genus Tringa; species Tringa tobata. Next base: position 551,128 of record JAHREE010000115.1, on the reverse strand, counting down.
CCTGGCCATCAGCCTTGGCAAACCCTAAGGTCACAAGGCAACAAAGCCGCAGGGAAAGCCCTTGCCTGGTGGACGCTGACCCAATGGAGGACCAACATGCTCCTCCTGCTTTGGCGGGGGAACAGCCTGGCCATGGTGGGCTCTACCATGCCTTCCACCCCACCTGCCCCCCAGCCAGCTCCTCCACCCGGGCGTGAAGGCGGGCAGGGCGGCCCATCGAGGGCCCCCGCTTCGTGTGGTGGCCGGGCCCTACCTTCTGAGCCTGCTGGATCATCTCCCGCACCACCTCCTTCAGGTGGGGCGCGTTCTCCTCCTTGCGGGGGTGCGTGAAGAGGGCCACCCGGCTGATGCCCCGGTAGAAGGTCTTGTCGGTCCAGCCCAAATCCAAGGGGGGCACCTCCGTGTCCGAGCACTCGGGCCAGTAGGCCAGCGAGAGGGTCTCGCCGCCGGGACCCCGCGCCACCTTGCCGCCTTCCCGGGGGTCGTCGTAACTCCGCCAGCCGCCCCGCAGGGCCTGCAGCTCCCGGCTGGAGAGAAAATCCCGGAGCTGCTCCTTCCTCAGCACCTCCCGGTAGGCCGCGTCGCCCCGGGTCACCAGCGCCTCCAGGGCCCGGCGCTGCTCCTCGCTGTAGTAGAAGCGGGCCTGGGCCTCCGTCACCTTCTCGTTGACGTGCGACTCGTCCAGCAGCAGCACCTGGGACTCCGCCATGCTGCCGGCACCCCGCAGCGCCGGCCGGCCGGGAGCCTGCGGAAGGAGGGAGGGAAAGAAGGAAGGAGAGGCAGGGCCGGCACCGCCTCACCTGGCCTGCCCGAGCCCGCCCCGACGGGTGGAGCGGCCTGCGCCGGCCCCTCACGCTCCCCCGGCTTCCTGCGGAGGCGGCGGTCCCCTCTGCCCGACCCTTCTCACACACCCGGGGGTGGCCCCTCAACTCCGGTGCCGGGGAGTCCGGGGATCCCTGTCCCAAGGGTGGCCGTCCCCTGGCACAGCTGGCATCGGGGTCCCTGACCAAGCACTTGGAGGAGAACCAGGCCCGGCCCACAGGTGTAATTTGGGGTGCAAATCCAACAATCTGTTTAATAAGAGGGTTTTCTCCCTGTATTCAGGTGTGGCAGCCACCTGAAGGGTGCTCATAGAATGGTTTAGGTTGCAAGATCATCTAGTTCTCCTTAAAGATCATCGAATTCCAACCCATGGAGGTGTCCATGGGCAGAGACACCTCCCACCAGACCAGGTTGCTCAAAGCCCCATCCAGCCTGGCCTTGAGCATCTCCAGGGATGGGGCATCCACAACTTCTCTGGGCAACCTGTTCCAGTGTCTCACCACCCTCACACTAAAGAATTTCTTCCCGATATCTAATCTACCCTCTTCCAGTTTGAAGCCATTACCCCTTGTCCTATCTCTGCATGCCCTTGTAAAAAGTGCCTCTCCAGCTTTCTTGTAGGCCTCCTTCAGATACTTAAAGGCTGTTATAAGGTCTCCCTGGAGTCTTCTCCAGGCTGAACAACCTCAGATCTCTCAGCCTGTCTTCACAGGAGAGGTGCTCCAGGCCTTTGATAATTTTTGTGGCCCTCCTCTGGAGTTCTGCTCCAACAAGTCCACGTCCTCCTGGACAAAAGGGAGAAAGACAGACACTCGTGGGGAAAGGGGGGATGTGAGTCAGGGCAGGGGCTCAGGCAGAGCACCATGGTGGCCACAAGCCGTGGTCCACTGGCCACAGCTGGCTGCTAGGCATCCCTCTACCAAATCCACTTCCAGAGCAGCAGTAGCAACTCAATGACTCCCAAAAAGCAAGAGGTGGGTACTCTGTTTACAGATGGGAAGATGAGGGAGCAATTTGCCCAAGGCCACCCAGCCAGCTGGTGTCAGAGCTGGGAATAGAACAGCCCTGCTCCTCATCTCTGGCTGGGAGCGTGAATAAATAAATACCCCCAGCTTGACACGCACATCCCAGCCAAGAGACGATGGGCTGTAGTCTCAGAGTATGATTTTTGCGTGGCATGTGACAGTTGCTAGGGGTCCTAATCTAGACTGAGGCCCCACTGCAGTTTGCAGTGCATACACAAAGGATAAAAAGCCGTGCTTCCCTCGTGCAGCCCAGGGAGAGAGGTGACAGGGATGAGCAAGGAAATGGGGACAAAGGCAAGGCAGTGGTGAAATACAAACATTCAGAGGCATTTGCAGTGCTTTACATGTTTGATTAGCCCTAAGCGCTCACATGCACAAAAAATTGTAGGGACAGAAATGCTGGAGTTGCTGTTTGTCTCCTCTCTATAAGCAATCACCTGTGCTCAGCATGAGTTAGCTTAAATATCCAAGGATGAGGTGAGGCACTGGTGCTCATCCTGTGCCTCTCCTTTAGGTAGAAGGGAGAATTTTAGTATTCCAGGCTGTCATCAATAGCTTTTCCTAGCATGAAATTCACTTAAATTTTGAAATTGCACTTTGCAGAGGTCTATCCTCTGCCTATCAAGTCCCCTTTAAAAATTAATTTCCATATAGGTTCTTTTAGCCTGATTTCCAATGGAAATGAGGCTTACATGGTCATGGTGTCTGCATCTGTCTGCCTGTCTGTCCATCTCTCTAATAACTTTTTGAACCCACTGTCTTGATTTCAAACAAGTTTGGCAGAAGTGTAATTACATCCCTCCCGATTTTGTGAAAATAAATGGCCTGACAGCAAAAAGAGACCCCATCACAGTCCCCAACATGGAAAGTTGCAATGTGGGTTCATGCCTTATTAAATTTCAGATATTCCATAAAAGCGAAAACACTAATAAGTACCTGATCTGTATGAAAACCTTCAAATGAAGTTTATGCCATCTAAGACACCCTAGTCAATCAACCACAATACACCAATACACCAGAGATGCAGCTTTGTTAGTTCCAGTGCTCACTAAACTACTTGTTGGGTTGTTGGTTTTTTTTTTTTTTCCTGTACCAGAGGTTGCCATCAGCTCTGCTATTTCATGTGTGGCTAAATAAAATCCCTTTAATCCTAGGCGCTCTATGCAGTTGTAGCTGCGCAACGTAATCCTTTGTGTTCAGCTAAGGCTCCCACATGAAAGCAACAATAGATTCACAAATGTATGTTTAGTTTTTATATTTAAAAGCAAGCAAATATTTCCCACATCCAAGGAAAAGCAGCAGAGATTTTTCAGTTTGTTGTGATGAAACACTTAGTCCCCATCTCTCACTCTAAAAGACAAAGTGTTGTCTATGTGTTGATATGATAAAGAGGGGCAAGGAGCTGCACAAAAGCTGAGAGACCCTTTCCCAGTGCTTGCATGTGTCCCATCCTGTCCCCCCCCCCAGCAATACAGTCCAACCAAGCATATTTCCTATACAGAGTTTTCATAAGGACTGATGATTCAGTCGCTTTTGATATACCCTGACCCTCCGGCTGAGAGCCTCACCTCAAAGACTGGTAAAAAGGGTTGTGCAAACAAACTGCCCTCTCTGCCACAGAGGTGACCCAACCCTTCGGGACTGGAGAAGAAGAAAGGTGGCAGGCTGGGTGGGTGGGAAATACTTGTGCCTGGCCCTGCCCCTCTGGCATCGAGGGGTGAATTCCAGTTTCCACTCTTGAAGGGGGTCATTATTGTTTCAGCTCAGGTTTTCCTCTCTGCCCTTAGCACTAGCTCAAGAGAAAAAAAGAAAGGGGATGCCTGCTTTTGAACTGGGCTGAGGCAGCTGCAAATCCATGCAGAACTACAGTATCAGTCCTTTGATTTATTTTGTTCCTGGGGATTACTTGCTGGAGGGGCTGCCTGTGCGTAGGCAGGGTTGGGTCTCTTTGCTTTTCGCCTTTCTTTGGGTGTCGTCCCAGCCAAGTCCTGGTTAAGGTCTTGCTTATTTTTCTGGTCTGGTTCCAAAACGTTTTCCCAAGGATGTAAACTAACCTATCAGGAAATATTACCTCTTATTGTAACCCTCCCCCAACACCATTACAGTGTTTTAAATCTTCTGCCTTCAAACACCTCCCACGTATATTCTGGTTACTTGGGCCTAATTGCTTCACTTTCCTTTGCGAGGCAGTGCAGGTTGTGTATTAGATAAAGATATGACACCTTATATTTAGCATTAATTGTAACTGTGCTTGTCCTGAGCATACATCTCTCTCGCCAGTCCTTTCTGTGTAATTTCAGTCCCTAAATAGCCCACCTCATGATACATTCTTTGATAATTTTCCCAGCAGTGTTTTTCTTGTGACATAAACTGCTACAAGCTCTTGTTATAAACCTTTGGGTACTTGGCTCTTTAGGAATAAGATTCTGATGCCCTCCCCCTCACCTACATATTATTTCTCCCATGAGCAGTCAGCATCTGCACGCAAAATAGGAGTCGACACAGGGGCAGATATTAAAAAGGAAGTATCATTTTGTGCTACAGTGGTTGAGAGCTGTATTATAGTAGAAGCCTTATTTTGAGGGGCAGTATCCTCCAAAACAAAACCACAATTTACCAAAATATCTCTGATCAACCATACAACCTTTTAGGTTTCTGTTTTTTTGTTTTGCTTTCGGGTTGGGTTTTTTTTTTTTCCCTTCATAAAAACAGCAACTGGTTAAAAATAAGTTTTGCAAAGAAAACAGGATGGTCTAAGGGATGGAGGATACAAGAGAGTGTATTCCACTCCTCGATGTCCGAGCTGCAGGTTAGCCTGAGGTGATGGGGCTTTGCTGTCTTGAAATGGAAGAGTAAACAAAGCCTGTGTCATAGTTGTTATTAAACACTACACTCCTCCTCTGTGCTGGCTGGCACCACAGAAAGGCTTGCAAAGGCTTGGTGAAGATCGCATCTTCTCAACTCTCTTCTCTGTAGCTGGGATCCAGGAGTTTGTGGGAAGACTATTACGTGCTTGTCCCAAGTCTAAAATTTCATTTGGAAGGGCTGCCAACCCAGGGCAGGAATGGCTGCATTAGTCACGTCCAAGTATTGGCAGAGCTAAAAAGCCTGAAACAAGGCGATTTCAGGGTGGAGAGGAAGAAGGGTTTGCCTTCACCGTTCTCCCTCTAGCGACCCACAGAGCTGCCGGCGGTGGAAGGCAGGTGTGTCACTTCTGCAGCAGCAGTGACAGACTGCAATCCGAGGGATGAAGAAATGCTTTCAGATGCTTCCTTTCTGTCATATTACACTGCCTCAGGGAGAAAAACTAGCTGCTGAATTGGAGAATTGCCGCAACTGAGTCAAGTGGCTCTGGCCTCCCACTCAGTTTTTCAGCTGTTGTTTCCATGTGAGAATAAATAGGTAAGAGAGTCCTCTGAAGAGAGCAGAAAGGAACAACTGTGATCATGGGCTCATTTCTTGCAGCAAGGTATTTGCTGACAGAGCAAGCGCAGAAAGGCCTTTGGCCATTTTCCCCGGTTGCTCCCATTCACAGGGTGACAGTTTGAGGCAGTTTCCCGTAAGAAATAGTGCTGACCCAGGTCTCTTGCTTCATCTTTCAACTCCCATACAGGCAAGGACTCAAAATTGGTTGCAATTCAGAATTCAGCTGAGCTACCCTATGGGGCCTTGGCCAATCTGTCTGCTCTGCCTCAGTTCCCTATCTGTAAAACAAGGAAAATACTGCTCTACTTCACAGGACTGCTACAGGGAAGAGCTTAAAAAATAAAAACCCAAACCAACATGACCTATGTTTACTTTGGTTTCTCCTGCAAGGGGAAGAGGAAAAAAAAAATTAAAAAAAATACTGCTGTAGAGTCCCTTTGCACATGAGCCAAACCCTGAATGGAAGCTCTCGCTAAAGAAAATAGAGAGGAATAAGGAATGCAGTCTCTGAATAGGATGCTTAATTGCAGCTGTAATTACGTAGCTCTCAAATCACAGTGTGCTTTATAGACAAAGGAACACCAGGAATGGGGGCGCTGATAAGTTAAGGCAGCAACAAGTCTGCAGCACTGTGTGCTTACCTGTGTACTGGCCCCTGTCAGTGTGCATTGCTGACGCCTCTTCGGAGAAGAAAATGCTCAGGTGAGGGATGACGGGAAGAGGAATGGAGAACAGAGGGAAAGCTGGGGTGGGTGTCCCAGGCAGAGGCCGGGGGCATGGGGAGCAGACTGGCAGGAAGTAATTAATGGGACAATCTTGGAGCAGGCCACCAGCCAGCGCAGCAGGATGAGGTGGGAGATGGAATTACGTGCTGATGGCAAGATGTCCCAATGCTATGTGGTGGATAAGAGGGAGTCAGTGGAGGGAACGCAAGAGAGATGTATCCAAGAATGAACAAATTCATTTGAAAAGCTGCATAATCAGTGGAGGAAAAGAGCAGTGGGACGCAGAAATGGGGCTCTGGTATCCACAAAGTTTTAGCCATCCCAGAAGATGGCTAAGAAAGAGCCATTGCAAAATAGGAAGCCCTGTTCTTTATAAGGAGGGGGAAAGAATGGAACTGTAAGGCTTGACTATGCGGGGGGAGAAGTAAGAAGTTGGCTCTAAAACTACAAAAATGAACACGTAGGAAACAGTTCGGCCTCCACAAAAAATGCAGAACTGTATGAAGGGAGCAGCATAGGAAAGAAAAAGGGCTGAAGGGGGCTTAGACCTGGAGACGGAACAAGGAGATCTGTGGTTCATGAACATAAAGAAAGATAGAGCTAGGTTTTAAGATGTGGCAGAAGTGTTTATTGGGTTTGGAAGACGCCCTTTTTATTGATCAGCATGCATTGGCCTCTGATGTGTATTTAACTTAAAAATATCCAGAGAGGCAATGGAAAGAAGTCAGCTGCTCATGACCTTATCAGGAGCACTGCCAGCTCCAGATGATCCCTACCTTTCGCTCGCCAGTGTTTCTGTCTGGCAGTGCCACAGCGAAGGCAGATCGAGTGGGTGCAAGCGACTCCCATGAGTCAGAGAAAACAAATAAAAGGAGCTGACCAGATCTCCCTCCTGAAAGGCTGTTTCCAGAGAGACGTGTTGTAGGTGTGAAAGCAAAACTTTCAAGGAAGTTACGCTTCAAATCTGCTTGTTAATTTTTTGCCTTATAAATTCAGAACTAAGGCCATAAAAGACATACTAGATGACATCCCCTGCCTCTGTTCTGGCAGCTCTTTCTATGGACAGATCACCCTCTGGCTCAACCAAGACACTGCACAGCAGCATTTATCCCAGGCTATCACGTTGCTCCAAGTAGGGGTGCACTCTGACCACCCCAAAACCACAGAAGGAACAACCAGCATCGTGCCTATGTTTTGATATAGTTGACACTCCTACCTTGGACTTCAGTGGGGAAGAGCTTCTAAGCCAGCCAGCCTGAGGCACTAGTCCTGAGACAGAGTCACAGCAACAGTGACCCACGGACACCCTATTTTAGGCTTAGAATATCATATTTTCAGATCAGCACTGGGAGAAAGATCTGGTTTTGAATTTTTCCAAAAGCAAAACCCAAATGCATAATGCACTCATGTTCCTCCAGTGCCTGTTTTTAGATCCGTTTCTTTTGCAACTCAATTAATCAAGATTTCACTGCTCATTTTAAAATAAGTGGCATTTCTCTTAGGAAGGTTTAAAGCTTTCAGTCTTAGAGGTTTAAAAATAATCAAATGGATTCTGAGCTAATCCAGATCCATAAACCATTGTCGTCTGTTAATATCTGAACACTTTGATCATCATATTTAAGATACTCCTTTCTCCAGGCGCATATTTTTCTGATTGTCCCTCACTTCTCTTTATTTTGAGGCTGCAGTAGGTTACCGTGTTGTATACCCTCGTGCAAAGCACAGAGGAGGAAGGGAGGGGGAGGAGGAGCTGCAGCACAAGTAAGCCATGGCTCTGAGCTTATCCATATTCCTTTTCCCCCGCTCTTCTCCTGAGGATGGAGAATCCATAGATCTCTCCTGGTGTTTAGCCTGCCCTCCTCACCTGCTTTTTCCTATTTGTCCTGCCATCCTTTTGTGGGATCTTTTAAAAGTCCTCCCTTAAGAGTGACCTTAGGCATTTTTCCTTTTACTCTTCCAGCAAAGCTGGCTCAGTGATATGTTTCTGCTTGTCAAACCCTCCCCACCTTCTTCCCCACCCTCCTGTATTTATTTTCTTCCCTTGGAGAAGCAGCTGTATCCCTGGGGAAGAGTGCAGCCTGTGGCAGATCCCCATCCCTACCAGAGTATTTCTGCCCTGACAAGCAGGATGAGAGTCCAGTCTTCATGGCTCTACTTCCACTTTGTTGAGGCTGCCAATTAGTAGAGGAAGCAATGATTGGATTTTATTATTTTTTTTTCTTTCACATGCTGACAATTGACCTAAGCCACAGCGAGGCAGGAAATGCAATTACACAGCGGATGATCTTGGGAAGGACTGCAACTAATGGCTTAGCATTTTGCATTTCTCACAAACATTTAATTTATCCAACTCTTTCCTGCAAGTTGCATATAGGATGTAGTGGGGTCATTTCATCCTCTCATGTAAGGTAATTGCCTCGTGATCCTTTTTCAATGCTGCAGAGCAATGAGAATAGCAAATTAGAGCTCAAATATCTCTCATGCCAATGCTTGGGGTAACACTGTGACAAACAATGTAAGGGATGTACTGGTGGCCTTGGTCACCAGGTAGCACAGTGGCTTTCCAGTTAGGCTTCATCTGAAGGGCATTAGCTGCAGCAAGGCTGTTTTGAGCATGGGGACAAATCCAGCATGGCAAGGCAACACCACAGCCTCTGCCCACCACCTCCAGGAAACTCTGTCTGGCACTCAACATTGCAGAATGAGAGGCAGCCGTGATATCCACAGGAGAACAAGAAGCACCATACGTGAGTCCCAGCATGGGAGACTGTGTAGGCCTGACTTGGTAGGATGAAAAATGGATAGGGTCTTGCTTTGGGTCCAGGACATGCAGCTCCATACTGCTGTGGCACTACACAGCAGTGCTGGGGAATTAATTCAGTCAGCTGGAAGAGGGCGAGTTTGGATTGGGTTGTTTGTCTGCAGCACTAGGTAACCTACTTTTATAGAGACTGCCCTGGCAAATTAGTTAGATCAAGGTGATTCCCTGCCTTCATCTACTCCATGGCCTCCCAGTCCTTTTTGTTCTCAGCTCATCTGTGTTTGGAAGGTAAACACAAGGTACGCCCATGGTGACCTTTAGAACTAGAAGCCTTTACAGTTTGCATAACGCTGCAGATATATATGCCATGATAATAAACAAGCTAGACTAATTATGGAATAAATCCTTGCCCCAAAGAGATACCCAGATGCGAATGGTGGAGCATGCTGCCAAACACAAAGTACGACTTGAGCAGAGAGGAACATGCTGCAGTCAAGGTTTTTGCAAGAGGAGAGAAGAAAGCCTGACCAACATGAGCAGGCTCCAAGGTCAAGGTGAACGACATCGAAAAGCCAGAGGGAGATGAGAAAGAAAGCAAAGGAGATGTTCAACCACTACATGAGGGTGAGGGCCCAAAGACAGGGATTGTAAGAGATTATGAGAAATGCTACGTTGGCATAAAGATACTCATGGAAAGGGAAGAGGAGCTTTGAGTCTGACATCTATGGCTTTGCCATTGTCCTGCTATGCTACCTTTGGGAAATCACTTCAGCTTCACCTGTCTTTACTCCTCACCTTCATACGTCTTGGCACTCTGACTTGTAAATTCTTTGGAGTAAGGCTGTCATTTCTACAGGTATATGAAGTGCTGACTACCACCAGGCTTTGAACTCAGTTGGTGCATCTCTACCGTGAAGGACAGCAAAATCCAATGGAAGATGAAAAGCTGTTGTGTATCCTTGGACACAGGCAAATCTCATTTGTTAACAGGGTCCAACAGCCTATGCTGTGGGGATGATGGAGAACAGGATGCTGGAGAGGGTAACACCAGCCACCAAGAACACAGATTGCTCATGGTAGCAGGATAAGAGAAAGAGCAAGAAGAGAAAGAGATGTTAAAATCACGATATGTGGGTGGAGGTGGAGAAGAGACAAGCAGTGGTTTGGTAGAAAAAGGCAGGTGCTATTTTAGTCAGACTGGGTTAATTTCAGCTCTGATGTAACTCCATTTACGTCAATTTTAGTCAGTTGAATTACACAAAAGATTAATTTAGGTCAATGAGTTGAGGTGAGAGTGAGTCAGCCCAAAATAAGTTTTAGGGTGCAAGGAAGAGCAAAGAACCAGGTGAAGAACTGGAGCCATGCTGGATTTGGAGAGATGTTGAAGGAGGGAGGATGAGGGTGAGAGAGGGCAAACAAGAGGGAGCAAAGGCAAACAGGCCACAGGACCCTGCAAGGATGTTTGCCAATGATTTTCATTCCAACCCAGAACAATTTACAAAGAAAGGCAGTCTGCTCCCTCAACTCTGTGGTGTAGTGGTTTATTTGCCCCTTACTCCTTCTCATGGTCCACCTCCCCTTATCAACTCCCCTGGACAGCTTGCTTACCAACATACCATACTCACTGAGTGATCATAACGATTAAGCTTTGGGGGTTTTTTTATTTTCTACATTTTATCACAAACCATTCCAAGTTTAACCTAAAATACACTTTGGATCAAGGTTTCACAGGGGAACAGCTACATTTAGCAGGGAGAATGGGTCTGATTCACTCCTGGTACAGCTTCATTGGAGTCAATGGAAATTAATTTATTCCATTAATTCTCCAGAGAGAGCATGAAAGCCAAATGAAACTAGACAGGGCCATTCTCAGGCTGACAAATGCATCCACGCCTTAACTCTCACCAGCCTGTGCGTGGAACACATGGAAAAAGTGTCTGAAATATTTGACACCATCTTTAAGGTTTGCAAAGAAGTGCCTCTCAACACATAGGAAATACAAGAATTACGCCATTACACTTAATGAAAGGAAAACAAGAAATAATTAAGCACATCTCTTGCTTCTTTCCCACTCACTTTTTCTTTCCCTGCACATACTTTCCATCAGTTGTGTCTGATGGCCCTTTTAAACTGTTTACTTTCTTGTAATTCCATGTATTGAGAAAATTTAACACCATGAATCCCCAAGGTTTCTTTTCCCTGGCCTCATTTACCCTAGCTTTTATCTTCTCATCCAGTTTTTACGTTTTTGTTCTTAGAAATCATGATTTTCAATTATATTTTATTTTCATTCCTTTCCTCCATAGCTTGGCCCTGTTTTCATTCCTCTTTTCTTTTTTGTCCCTTGTTCAGCATCACCTTTAGTTGAGAGAAGAAGGAAGTCAGTAGGCCATAAGGCTAAAGATGAACTTTAGTCATCTCTTTGACACCTACCCCAAACTCAGCTCCCCCAGTTTCCCATCTTCCACAAATACTCGGTACTGCACAAGAAATAAACACCCACAAAGCGCTCTCGTCTCATATTCAATCACCCTAATAAATACAAACTCTCTTCTGTAACATTCAATCATTATATTTAGTCTTAATATCATACTTTTCATCTGCAAACACCCACACAAGCATTGGTTAATTTGTCCTTACAACAGCCCTGCAAGGTAGGTAATTACGTGTTATTATCTCCATTTTACACATAAGGAAACTCTAGGAGAAATTATGAAACTCCTAACAAGCACATATGCCCACAAATCTACAGAGGTACTAACTATATATTCTACAAATGTACATATACACACAGTAGTCTACATACATATTAGTGTACACTGAAAATAAGGGACCAGCAAGCTTGCTGTAGGACAGGAGGGAGGCGCTGGACCATTACATTCACCAAAAGGGAAACTATTTAGAACATGAAATCAGCCTGGACAGCAGAGGAGAGGTGCAGGAAGCAAACACGAGCTCTCTGCAGCACGGTCTGTATTTTCTGGGCAGCATTTCATGACCTCCCTTTCCTGCAGATGAGCAAATGTGGAAGGTGAACACCTCCTTGCCCCTGTGTACTTTTTCTGAAGCCCCACCAAGGTTTGATTTCATGTTTGCAATTTCACCACTGGTGACCGCCCTCGCTCTATCAACACTTGTTTCTGACAAGAAGTTGGGAAAACCCAGTCAAGCACAACCCCCAAGTGAGCTCCTGACCTATTTGAACGCTAATTACCTCTTAGTGCTCTATCCAACTCGTTCTACTGCCTATCAAGGTGTCAGGATGGGAAGATAATAGACCTTCTGGACCACAGGCAGCCACACACACAAAACCATAGAAATATGGAAGAAACATTAGTGGGAAAGCCAGAGAATGCAAATGAAGACACAAGTAATTAACTGTGTTCCAGGATGTCAGCAGCCTGTACCAGAGTACCCTGTGTGCAGCAACTCCCCTCCACCGCGGGGACAGGATGCTCTGGTTCCCATCCCACACGGTACTCCCACACAGCAGCCCTTGCACAGCAGAGGTCCCAGGGACTCTGCAGGGCCCGTTTTGAAGCGTCAGATCCTCAAGTGTAGTTGGACACTGAATTCCCACTAGTTGCAAGGGAGCTCCCCTGCAACTAATGGGCATTAGATGCCATTCATGTAAAGAAATTTGATGCAAAATGTGACTTCCCATTTCATTGTCCTCCATTCAGCGTGACACTGAGGTTCTCACGGAGTTAGGAGTCATGTTTCAAGGAAAACTGTCCTCTTCCCACTCTGTTGGTCCTCCCATCTTATTTTCTGAACCTGTTACATCCTCTCTCAGCATAGATATATCTAGGCAAATTATTTCAATATTGTCTTCCTTTCACCCCTTGTCTTTTGGGTGGGACTAGGGACAAAGCTATAGGACAGTTCACCAAGATGAATGTACGTTGCCCATTCCATAAAAACTGACACAAGGCCCTGTGTTTTCTCTGTACTAATAAAAATGTTGTCGCTGAGTTTTTCCTATTCTGAATTTTCTTAAAATCCCTTACTGTTTTCAGCTTTTCTAGCCAGGGTTGTGTCCTTGATGTATTTGGTTTTCCACGTCAGTGTTCTGTGTTTCATGGTTTCTGCTTTAGAACAATTGTGGTCTCTTTTTTTCTTTCCCCTAGTTGGCATATGTTACTTTTTTATTTCTAATTGCTGTCTGAGCTCTGCCACTGAGCCAGCACAGGCTGCTGCTTCCTAAAACACTGACATCGATGCCAAGGCTGAAACCTCTCAGAGCTCTGCCAAACCTGCTGACTCTGGATTCCTGCATCACAGGGGTCCTCTCAGCCTCATCCCTTATTAATTGCAATCAATCATTTATACCACAGGAGCGATCCAAACTTCTAGATTAGTTCATGACCTGAGTGTCTATGTGCTGTGTGGACAGGGAGGGAAGGCCAGCCCTGTCAGCTTGTAGCTTGTTAAGACAAAGTGAGGCAAAATGATGGTTCCAGGTAAAATTTCTGGTCCTACATAGATAAGCGGTCTTTGCTTTAAGGATTTATCTTTCTGTGGTGCACTTTCCCTGAGGGGGTAAAGGCCCAGGCCACCAGCAGAGCCCCTGTGCTGGCAAGGCCTTGCCAATCTCACAGCATAAGAGCTGGCTGCCCATGTCTGTGCATGTCTGGAGGGGTCCAGCTCCCCCCTGCCCCATTCACTGGACATGAGGACACCACACCACTTCATTGGGAGAAAAGCTGTGAGAGGGGAGGGCAGAAGCGCCAGGGAGCACCAGCAGTGAAGTTACTACTTGCATAGTGGTGCTGCTGTAGGTTCTGCAGAACAAACAAGTCTTAAAAGGTATTTCAGGACAGGGAGGCAAATACTTTACTCATGTTCAGACGAGTCAAAAATGCCTCCTGCTTTGGCCATCACAGTGACCTACCCTGCCTCTTTGCTCCCTTGTGCTTCTCCTGCCTACTAGGCTGTACCCACCTCTTACCACTAGCTGGAAGCTGCAAGGGCTCTGGGGCACGGCCACAGCACCAGCACTACAGGGCCTTGGTCTTGGTCTGGATTTAGCATTCCCAGGTACTTATGGCAACTTGGGAGCAGTGAGAATAAAAACTAAAATAACACTAACAAAACTTAAAAAAAATCCAACCACCACACACAAACGAGAGGGAGTGCACTGATATCCATGACAGGTGTAATGAAATGGAAAACAAATCTACACATTCTTGAGAGAGAAGGTGATGGGGACGGTGAACTTGAGGAAAACTGTAGAATGAATTCCAGGATCATAATGAAGTATTTGAACTGGGGATGCAGGATGAAGGAAGTAGAAGCTACGACAGTGAAGACAGGAGCTTCCAGCTAACGTGGGAGTGCAAAGGGAGACAGTGGTGGGATGCAAATAGGAGGCTGATGTGATTGCAGTGCTGAGCCAGCCAAGCCTTGCCTATACTAGCAGTACACCTCCTATTAGAAAGGGTTTTGCACCCACGCTTTAGGTAACAGGATGCTCAACATAAATTTGAATTTTGGATCAACAAAAGACAGCTGCATTAAAAATGGGTTAGTCAGTCTTGGTTAATGCTCTCTGAACACAACACGTGTCTTGTATATGCTAGGCTTCAGCCTCCTTCAGCACTGTATTCCTCAAAATGTTCACTCTTCTTTACATGGGATAGCCATTTACGTACATTTACAACACAGTCATTCTTCACTGACTCCCCTGTGAGGTTTGTTATTCTACACCGGATGGGCCTCCACCAAACGCAGTGTCCTCTACTTCCACTGGATGCTTGGCTTGACCACTTACAGTCACACCACAGTCACTAGCTTGAGTTATTTACCAAGCTGAACTAGCTCTTAAGTTAACCAGCTGTTTTTCCTAAATGACACATTTTCCCTGTACAGACATGGCTAGAAAAAAAACCCTTCTGCAGCAGCTTTCTCAATAAGCTGGAGGTTGCAGAAATAAGGAAGGTAGAAACAATAAAGCATAATATGAAGAGTACATTGAGAAGAGCTTTGGAGCTGTGGTCAGCTTTGTCTGAGTCATGAGAAAAGAAAACCACAAAGCTTTGACCATATTAGACTGTCTTACACAGGTAAATATAAGGATTCTTTAAATAGATGAAAGATGATGATTATAATTTCAAAGAGGAGTAAATCACTACCCACACCCTTTGGCTCCCTACATGAAGATCTTATCAAATTAAAGTATGATCTCTTTCTGGAATAATGAGGCAGAACCTCAATTGGTAAAAATCAGAATAGCTCCGTGGACTTGAAACATGCAACAGTGACTTACTCAGACAAAGCACAGCCCCACTCGCCTGCTCAGATGCCTTTTCAGGTGCCTGCCCCCCTCCTCCCAGCATCACACTCAAGCTTGCATGTGCCACAGCTGCACACTCAAGCTAAAACAGGCTGCTGTTCAGAGACAGCTTCCTCTAGACTCAGGGAAACCAACACTTGAGAAAAATAGGCTTCATATTTAAATGTTTACTGTAAGGACAATAAACACCACCAGTCTTTTGTTAGGAATGGTATCTCTTATCATAGTGGTTGGCCTTCAATTCGCTGATGGAACCAAAGGCTTCAGAAGACTGAAGGGACAGTCATGACCATGTTCTCCAGCTTCCCATAACCAAGGCCAGAGTATTTCAGCCAGTAAATCCAGCCCTCTTACCAGGCTTGAGTTGGAGACTGCGTGGTAGAGACCACAGCAAGCTTGCTATGCTGTTTGAGTGATTATGAACCTTCTCTTTTAAATACGCATGTTTAATTTTTAGTCAGAATTTGTCTAAAGTCAGTGCAAACCACCCATTTGTGTGCCTTGAAGCCTTACCTCTTATTTTTGGCGTCCTAAATTCAAGATGTTTACCACTGGTGTTCCAGAGCGCATTCTGCTGTGTAAGTGCTTGTGAAATGTCTGTGCTCTTCAAGTCATGCACATTTTAAATGAGAATATGCAGCTATCATTTTGGTCAGCTGATGCTGAAGATTTAAACTTGTAAGCACTGGTGTGCTCTCCAACCTGATAAACACGACTGATAGCTGCACTCCACCCTGAAAGAGAAGCATCAGCAACAAGTGGCACTAATTTAGCTATTTCACAGGGCAGCAAGGTGCCTCTTGCTGTTATTTGGTTTTCCTCCTGAAAACTGCTGTGTGTGGTCCATTCCCCTTGGAGGTAACATTGAAATAGTTTGAATGACAGAGTTTTACTCTTGTGATCATGTTAGGAATTAGGTTTTTTCCTGCTTTAATTTACATTTTACAAAACCCCCAAACTCTTAACAACTTTGCTGCATCAATGAAAAGATTTTCTGTGGGCTTCCGTGGAGGAGATGTAGGATGCACTGTTTATAGCAGATCTGAGTTCTTTCCCCCTTTCCTGCCCCCACCTGATCTCCCCAAACAAGCTTTAAAGAAAGGATTCCCTACTCATGCAAAGGCATTATGGCAACCTCAAAGCCAAATATGTTTTTAATTTTGCTGAGCCTGCACCCTAGGATGAGGTGATCTAACAGCTCCTGCTGCCAGCACTGGGAGGTTCTGTCTTACCCTCCTGGCTGTGCATTCCCCCCCTGCTCACCCTGTGCTGGCTCCGGGCCTCCTTATGCTGCCCTGGGTGAGCTGACTCAACTCATTAACCTGCCAAAACCCAAGTGGGATCGTTTATCTGCAGGGTGGCAGCGAGCTGCTAGATTGACTCACCTGCTCTGATGAAATCATGGCCATTGTTATTAGCAGACCATCTTCATCCGATAACAGCCAAACAGCTGCCATCACAATGGCAAGCTCAGATGTACAGATATGCAGCTACAGAGAGCTGATTCTGTGCTCTGTCTCTCTCTTATTCACGCCTCTGCCAAGCAAGTGTAAAAGGCTGCTTGTTCAGAATGAGCTGTTGGTGGTACGTGTGCATTCAGCTCTGATGAAAACATCTCTAGAAGGGGCAGAGCAAAGGGCAATTCTCCTTGGTATTGCTGGTGCTGGCAGCAAACTTGCAGTTGATTTTTTTCTCCCTGTAAATCTTGATGAGACAAAAAAAAATAAAATAAAAGGTTGATGCAGTCTACTTCTAATTCAGCATTTTGCAGCTGAAATTTTGGTGTGCTGCACCTGGCAAAAGACATACAGTGGTGAGAAGGGTCACCATGAACTGGTTCCTGCTGTTTGTTACTCTCTGTTGGTGCTGCAATACTGCTGCTGTTAGAATTTGACAAGGGAGAGGGACTGGCCAGTACCACAAGGAAGTTATGGTCTGAGTCAGTACAGCACAGACATAAAAGATACAATGCTAATGACCTTTGGATCAGTTGAGAAGGTACCTCTTCTTTTTTTCTTCACTTTTCTTCTTTTCTTTATCTGTGGCTGTATATCACTGAATGGTTTCCCTTAAGTGCCTCTTAAACAGGGAATTGAACTTCAGTCATGGTATCAGGACACTGTCATCATTTTATAGCTTTAAGTACACAGTAGTAGACTCG
This sequence comes from Tringa tobata, assembly GCA_033628505.1. Taxonomy (NCBI): domain Eukaryota; kingdom Metazoa; phylum Chordata; class Aves; order Charadriiformes; family Scolopacidae; genus Tringa; species Tringa tobata. The sequence goes on along the minus strand of JAHREE010000115.1, from coordinate 533,913 downwards.
TGTCCTGAACTGCACTTTTTTTCCCCGCAGATTTGCTCTCATTTTCATTTGTGACAAACAGACTTGCCATGGCTATATCTTTCATATATCCTGGTGGAAATGAGCCTGCTCTGACTAGCGGGGAGAAGCCACAAGATATCTGGAAATCTTTTAATTTGTTTGTTTCTTCTTCCTCCCTTTGTTGCCTGAGCTAATTTATTTCTGCATGTCTACAAGGATCCCTGCACGCCTGCCATTTGTGAAATTTTGCATTTTCATGTTAGCAGGCTGGACACCCGCCAAGTGGCTCTCACTTGCACAATGACAGCAGACAATGTGCTTTGAATTTTCCCTCTGCACAAAGGTCAGTGAACTTTTCCTACTCACTTGCCTGTTCCCCTGCTGTCCTGTAGCTTGCAGATAAGTCCTTGGCTGTTTCCTACTGTCAGTTCTGCTTATGTAAGAAACTTCTTTCGCGTTTGATGCAAATTAAGGCTCCTGAATTCTGTCACATGAAAGCTGCGTCTAAAAATTGGAGAAATTGGCAATGCTCTGCCCTCTTCCTCCGTGCTATTAAAGGGTTTATCATGCACGCAGCTCATGGTTTCCCACCGAAATGCAAAGCTTTCAGCAGCAAGGAGTGGCTGGGTGTCAGAAGCTCTTTAGTCAACGCATATGTTTTAACCAGTAAATGTTACTGCCTGGATCATCTAGGGAACGCTAATGGTTTGAAATGATCCCTATAGAGTTTCATTTAAAAGCAGCAAAACCAATTGCTTTGAACAAGTGTTTGAAATGAGATGTCTGCAGAAGACTTTCTGTCAGCACAGAGGCAAAAGCTGGGTGATGGGCTTTCTAGCGCATCCAGGGACAGTGAGGTGATGCACTGCAACTGTATGGAGGTGTGGGCAGGCTCCTTGGCCACACTGGGCAGGGTCGGGCAGCACTGGGAGGAACAGCATTGCCAAATGCTTCTCACACCTAGTCTGGTGTAACCCTTCCTCCTTGGCAAAGAGCTGCAGAAGCAGAGCAAAAGCTTGAGCACAGCCCTAGCCCAGATGGCAGCATCTCTGTCCCACCAGACATCGTTGTTGTCCCTATGATGTGACAATGCTATAACTGAAGACCTGCTGCTTCCCACTCAGGGTAAATCTCACCCTTCACCTCACTGCCGGACTACAGCTGCTGGGGCATTGCTCCTGCAATGCAAAATGTCCCAGCTGATACCACGTTTCTCTTTAAGGCTGATTTCTCCTGACCACGTGGTCTTGGCTGCTGGATCTTTTGCTTCTGCCATCCTTGGTTGCTCTTCCCAGGGGCTGAAGTCAAAATGGCTTTCCAAAAGCCTGCAGCATCAGGATCCCATTGAGGAGGAAGGATGAGATGTGCTGCTGAATAGAAGAGATGATCAACAAGTGCCTATTGTGAGAAGATACAAATTTCCTGCACGGCCCACTGAAATTGAGAACTACTTTCAATTAAAAAAAAACAACAACCAAACAACAACAACCCAGTAACCTCTTGTATCCCTGGTAGAGGGGCCTAGCAGCCTGTCCAGGTGCTGATTTTGAGGCAGCACTGAGGATCTTCTCCCTGGCGCTCTTACGCTGCCAGCAGTGAGATGGGAACCAACCATGTTCCTGTTGTTTCTGCAGCGCGCTCCAGTGAGTGCAGCTGTTACAGTAAGCATGTACACCAAGACAGAGACATCTCTATTTTGTGGCACAGAAAACTGCCTGGGCAACTTTCACCTGAAAGGAGATTTCCATTTACCACTTTTCGCTCAGCCTTATTAATCACAGAGGCGTTTCTAATCAAAATATGGAAGGCGAAAAGTTCATTCAGAGAAGAGAAAGCATAGCTCAGCTGTGCTCATCAAACTTATTTTTCCATGTGCAATTCCAGCTTCCTCTCTTTCATTTATTATAATAATGTTTGCCTTCCCACATTTTTTTCGTACTTTTATCTCTGTTTACAATCTCTTTTCTCATGAACTGTCTTTCTTGCTTAAGAAAAGTACCAAACAAAATACTTCTCTGGGTTCCTCTTTATTCCTTCCTATTTTGGCTTCACAGGGGCTCTCTCAGCATGTGTTCTGCAGGGTTAGTTCTTCACAAAACATTGATAAAAGTCAGGCAAACTTGGTACACCACACTGTCATCTTAAGGCTCCTGTCCTACATTGCTAACACGTGCCTCTTACGTGGGCAATAGAATTTGAGTTTTTCGCGGCACAGGTATAAGTGAAGCACCATGATATTAACAAGGATTGTGTTACAATTAAAACCTGTTGGAAGAAGGAGCAGGAAAGTGGGCAGGATATATGCGTGGAGGCGAGGAGTGTCTCTCTTTCTTGCCTCATTAAGTGACCTGATCTATGGGAGATACCATTTCATGGGCAGAACACAGCAGAAAATGGCACAGGGCGTGGAAACGCCTCCATCCTGTGGCTACAGCACCTTCTGCCCCAGTGAAATTCCCTCTGTTGCCCACACCTCTCCTTGCATCCAGAGACTCCATTGACTTGGGAAGAGCCACGGTTCTTCTCCGCGCTGCTGTTTTGCTGGGAGGAAAATAACTTCTACTGTGGGAGGGTACAAAAATGCAGGCTGACGCCTGTGCCTCCCAGCTACTGGCACGTACGGGAAACGCAGGGAGCACTGCCTCTACTAGGGGGAGCAGGCAAGGACAAAAGCGGAGGGAAGCGAGGCTGGGTCTTGAAGACCAGAGCTTGGCCAGCTGCAGAAGGCAGTGCAGAGCATGGCACGGGTCTAGTTATCACAGACGCCATGATGTGCCTCCTAGTAATTCTGGTGTCATTAGGTGCTGCTCATAATGGGAAATCATGGCTTTACTGTGGTTCTGGTATGTTGTCCATAATTAGCGTGCAATCCTTTAATGCTAATTACCTTAAGTATTAATTCCTTAAACATCAATTAAAAAAATCACGTGAAAATTTACCTCTTCCTCAAACGAATCATGAGTTAACATGGGGGTACTTACAATGTGCTACTTAGACTTGCTTAATTAGTTAATCTCTGTAAAGGGGTTTCAAATGTGTGAAGAGCTATCAAACTGCTAAGTGCATTATCTCCAATTAATTTTGTGCAACTACATCTTCACTACCAAGAAGGTCTTTAGAGGGCTGAGGAAAGGAAAAGAGACATTGCTTCTAATTTAAAAAGTAACTAATAAAAAGAATTAATTGAAAGATGATTTGACATGGTAGGAATAATGGTGAACATACCATTTCTTCTGTTTCAGCCAGACCTGAATATGAAAGATTCATCATTCATATCCTTCCTCTGCCTTTGCTGATCTTTGGGTTTTTTGCTTCTATCTTACCCTGGTTTTAATCCTCTCTCTCACTGAATATTAACCCTCTCTCTTCAATTTTATATTACCTTAGCAAAAAAAAAAAAGAAAAAAGTTTAAAAAGAGTAAATCACAACAAAATACTCTTCAAACTGTGGAGTCACTAAAGTTACAGCCTTACACCAACACAGTAATAAAGTAGCTTGTTCCAAAATAAGTTTCATGGACTTCACTTCAAAAGGGGATGGTAAAGGCCCAGAACAGACCACCTGCAAAAGAACAGGGCCAAGTCCATCCCAGGAAGTCATAAGGTATTTCTCCATTTCCTGAACCACCCTGGTAGCCAATGGAGATAAGCTCTTAATGTGTCTTTCAAAGTTTTCTATTCTATTGAGAGCTTACATGCCTTATTAATTATTCTCATTTTACTTCATCCATTACTAACACACTTTTGGTGGAGTTCTCTCCAAAATTTGACAATGCTAATACTTGGTCTAGCTGGCAGCTTTATTTAGGCCAGCTACATTGAATTGGTCTTTACCAAAAACCTATTTCCTGGATTATTTTTCTCCTACTTGGACTAACAAAAGATAAGAACATTTTTCTTGCTGGGTCTGATTTGTTTTTAGAGTTCTTCACTTGCCTTTTCTTTCTTTCCCCAAAATGATAAATCATCACTTCCTTGCTGACTGCCATGGTCCCACATGTTGAGAAAAATTCAGACACCTTGTTTAATATCAACTTGTCTGAGCAGTGGTTATGCAGTAGTGTCTTCTTCACAGGGTTTGGATCATTTCTTTAATGTGCATCTGCAGTATATTTGTATTACATCTGGGCATTCACTCAGCAGTGATTTGAAAACCTCTTCATTTACTTTTTTTCATCCAAAAGAAACTGGAACAGAGAACAGACTATTTGATGGCCACAACTTTATTCTCTGCATACCGTAAAGTAACAGCTTAACCTGTTGGATGAGGCATTCACTAGCAAGTCAGCGTTGTGTACACAGTGATCTTGAACACCCCAATTTCTCAGAGAAAGAACTTCTGCCACCAAACCAGAAAAACTTCTTCTCTCCAACCCTTCCCCTCCCCAGTTCAGTTTATAAAAGGAAACAGTGAGGGATATTCATTGTTATCTGATCCAGAGGATATTAATTTAGCTGAAGGGCCTGACCTGCTTTAACTAGGATTTCTAACAGAAGTGTAGGTACCTCAGAGAGCAGCTTGGAAATGGGACAAGTTGTTGTTATGGGGTGCAGAAAGAAGAGCAGGACTATCTGAAGCAGCAAAGAAAGTAGCTTCTCACTCTCCTATACCTTCACCACTGTTTTTTTTTGTGCAGAAGCTTACAGGATCCTTTCCCTTCATCTGGCACATCCATACAGTCCATACCCACAGAAAGTACTAGAGGGGTAAGACAGAAACAATTTAGAAAAGTCAAGGTTGCCTTGCACCTCAACCTAAGGCCCCCTCACTTTCCTTCCTTACCTGAAGGATTAATGTGATTACCAATGATTATTTAATTCACCAGGGTGTTCCTCCTGCCTCTGAAAGAAAAGTGAAATGGAACCTGAAGAGACTATCAGTGCCACCAGATCCAAAAGGAAAGGGTGGGGATACCTGAATACTGAAGCCTGACTTCTCTGAGGTGCATTTCCTTGGAACAAACCTAATTGCAGGAAGTTATCAATCCTTAGCCAAAGAAGAGACAGGACAGGGAGGATCCAGCAAGGTCTCCAATCAACAGTCCATGATTTTGCTTCATAGATGTGAAAAATAGTGGGAAATATTCCTATCCCTTCAAAGAGTTCCCGTTCATACCAACACTTCCAAAGATCAATTGCCAATAAATTAAGACAAAACCAAAAACACCGTATGTCCTGGGGGCAAGGGAAGATGCACTCCCTCTCTGTCCCTGTCATGTCAGAAGAGCAGCTCCAGTATGGCCTTCTGGGGCATATGGTGCCCTCACAGGAGCACCGGTGTAACATAGTTGGCAGGGAAGAGGCCCAGTTCCCCACGCAGACGTCCTTTCCACCATGATGGGTTGGAGTTGTCCAGGACCTCTAAGATGTCTCCACTGCGGAAGCCCAGCTCGTCATGCTCCAAAGCATCAAAGTCGTACAAGGCACGGACCCATAGCGTTCGCTGGAAAGGACACAGAAAAAGGCAGGCAACAATGAGCCACAACTCTTAAAGTTCATCCTCTTCTCACCCCTCTTATGCCCCAGGATGTTCACTAAGAGAGGTCAAGCAATGCTGAAATTCAGAACATCTTGCAATTAAACCAGGAAGTGGCCAAGATGCCAGGAAGGAGGGACCAATTTACTGGGGCACCCAAGGGACAGTGTTTGGGTTCTCAGCAGCCTCAGTATATTCATGGGTATTCGCACCACAAGGTGAAAAGTCAGACTGAGAGCAAGTCCTTAGGAAATAGTGTTCACATGGCTCTGTCTCTTCTGCCCTGTAAGATCAGCCATGGTAGCTATTTTTAAAACCAGTTATGGGAGCACAGAGAAGAGCTCCTGTCTGAATCCTGCTGGGCTGTATACTGTAAGCGAACGGCTCTAGGGAGGTGAGCTGGTGCTTATACGGGTATAGAAATGTGTCCTTGGCCAGCAGAGGACTATGATGATTCCATAGAATCATAAAACAGTTTGGGTTGGAAGGGACCTTTAAAGGTCATCTAGTCTAATTCCTCCTTCAATGAGCAGGGATGTCTTCAAGTAGATCAGGTTGCTCAGGGCCCTGACCAATCTGACCTTGAATGGTTCCAGGGATGGGGCATCTACCACCTCCCTGGGCAACCTGGTCCAGTGTTTCACCACCCTCATTGTAAAAAATGTCTTCCTTATATCTAGTCTAAATCTACCCTCTTTTACTTAAAAGCCTTTACCCCTTGTCCTGTTGCTGCAGACCCTACTAAAAAGTTTGTCCCCATCTTTCTTATAAGCCCCCTTTCAGTACTGAAATACACAATAAGGTCTCCCTGAAGCTTTCTCTTCTCCAGGCTGAACAACCCCAACTCTCTCAGCCTGTCTTCATAGAACAGGTGCTCCAGCCCTCTGATCATTTTTGTGGCCCTCCTCTGGACCCACTTGAACAGGTCCATGTCTTTCCTGTACTGGGGACTCCAGAGCTGGACGCAGTATTCCAGGTGGAGTCTCACCAGAACAGAGTAAAGGGGCAGAATCACCTCCCTCAACGTGCTGGCTGTGCTTCTTTCGACATATCCCAGGATATGGTTGGCTTTCTGGGCTGCCAGCACACATTGCCGGCTCATGTCCAGCTTTTCATCCACCAGTAGCACCCACATCACGGGTCATGTACAATTTGGGAGGCATATTTTGTGGCACTGATGGAGAGATCTGTATGAAGACAGACCAATGTTTGCTAAATCTTCCATTCAGGGCCCTGCTTAGACGTGGCTCCAAGTTATTTGGGTGGGCATACAGACCTTCCCATAATTGGGTTTGGTAGCTTGTAGATCACTGGGGGGGTGTGGCAGGCAAGGGCATTTTTTATTCATTGCCACAGTCTCTGAGGGATAAAAGCCACTGTATTTTGAGCTGGATTATAATAAGGGTTTGTAGCTTTTGATCAAAGGAGGCATGTCCCTGTTTCCCAGTTTGTTCCAAATTTCCTAATCCAGTCTGTCCTCTTTCTCTGACATTTGAGAAAGTTTTGCTGTCCTTCCCTTCTAGCCTTGGATCTAGATTCTGTGGTGGTTCTGGGCTAAGATGTGCATTTCCTCAAGGAATAGGAACGTGCCTTAGGTTACACTCCTTGGAGATGATGGAGGAATAATTTGGAGTTGGCAGTGGAATCATGGGCTGAGGCAGAGAAAGACATTGTGCTCTAATACAGACATTCATATAGTGGGAATTTGCTGAGCAGGTGGTTACTTAAGGTCAACTGCCAGGTATGGATCCAGTTAGGGGAGCAGTCTGCAGAGACATAGTTGGATCCTGCCCACATACACTGTGCTAAGAGGCTCTGACACATAAGGGTGACAGGTGAGGAAGTCCCACTTTGATGGCATAGTAGGTCTGAGAGAATGTGCTAGGTGCAGACAAGTAAAACTGAGCGATGACAGGTCTTCTCAGGACTGAAGCAAAAGGTGTTGGAAGAGAAAGTGTGACTACAAGCACATTGCAAGACAAAAACTGCTGTAGAAGGGCACGGTAACATGAGGCAACTCTCCATAGACCTTAAAGAGTACTCTAGTTCTAGCTACTGTGCTTAGGAAGGCCTGGCTGTGGTGGCAAAGATACTTGATAATCCCTTGCATCAGTGGACATGAAGCCCTTCTAGGAAAGAATGTTAGGTTTTCAGAAGTGTCTTCTGCTGGACTGGATCCATGCTTGATCCAAACCCATGGGTGAGCTTGGGCCCATTCACCATGTCCCAGATACCAACTGTGTTGAGCTCATTCTAAGTTTCCTCTTCTACTAAGTCTGCATGTTAACCAAGACTGGCCTTGAGAGTGATTCTACGGCTGTGCTGATATAACACCATAGTCCTACCCTGAGAATGCCTGGGATAGAGTTTTAAGATTCAGAAACATCTTCTAAGATATGTCCCAACAGGCTTAATGTACTATTCGTCATGCAACCTTTGTGCAGGTGACATTACACACATTGAGCTTACACACTGAGTTGCGCAGTTGGAGACTTTCAGGTACATCACCTACCGGTGTCTGCTGGTGCAGTGGGTCTGTATATCTCCGTTGCATAGCTGCTGCGCTTCCTTGGCTGTGATCCCTCAGTCCATGCAGCCCATCTTTCCTGTCCAGACTCCCACCATATCTATCCTAGAAAGACAACAGCAAGATAAAAGTCATGAATATGCTGAGATGTATAAATGAGATGTATAAAAGAGCCAATAGTGGCCAATGAGTTAGGTTTCAATCCCAAAGTAAATAATTTTAGATGTCTGCTTCCAACACAGTCCCTGCAAGCAATGCCCCTCATGGAAGAAGTCACCTTAGGCTGTTTTATTTTGGATTTTTCTTCTTAGAAGTTGAAAGTTGGCTGTCCTCAGCTGTGTTCCACAGCTGCTGGGAAAAGTGGTCAGAGAGGGGTTTTTTTGACCTCTGGGACTTTGGAGGAAAAACTAAGGCTGTTCTAACTCACAGGTGAAAAGCCATGGTTGCCAAGGGAAGTTTTGCCTATCTGGAGTTATTATTCCCCAGTCCTGCCCACTCCTTGCTCTTCCTCTGTCCCGTATGCTGGTGGAATGGCAGTGATGCTGATGCAGCCGACTGTCTATCTCAGGACTCATTACTTTAACTTTTATTTGGGCTGTTCCAGGCTGTACAGGGCAGGGAGCAAGTCTGAGAATCCAGTAGTCCAATTAACCAAAGAGGAAAGAGACAAAATCAGGTTCAAAGAAGCCGTATGACCACATATCTGAAGTTATATCAACGCAAATCAGCCCAGACAGATCGGGAGGAACTAGGCAAGATCTAGGCAGCAAGTTCTCTTTTGTCTGCACAGTGAGAGGTGCTGAGTGTCTTCATTCCTCCAGGCCCTTAGTGCATGCACTAAGCTTTTTTATAACAGTGTGACGGAATCTGTTATCGTGTTAGCTCAGGTTGCAGCAGTGCTTCATTAACACTGGATCTGACCAGCTGTGTCGATAGAGAGAAGGAAGAACAACAGCTTGTACTTGTTGTTGCTTGTATGCAGCTTTTGTCCTCTCCATCTTGCTGCTTCCTTTCTTGCACTCACTCTTCCGAAACCTTCTTTAGTCTCACTTGCACTTTTCTCAGCCTAAAAGGTTGCTGTGCAATTTGTTCCTCCGTATCGCAGAATCACATGGGGTTGGAGGGACCTCGGGAGATCATCTAGTCCAACCCCCAAGGGGTGATGCTGAGGCTACCTGAGACTGAAGCACAATTTGCACCTCACCTGGCCCTGTCAGGAACTGAGCAAACTCAATCTGTCTTTGCAGCTGCAAGACGTGCTACATGGACCATTCACTCCTATGAGTGTTTCTCTTCTATATCGGATGTGATTCATGCATAGACTGTGCTCCAAACAGTGAAGACCCTCAGCTTTGTCAGAAGGTGTATTATTCCATCAGCAGCTCCATGACACGCAACACTGCTTGTCGGATGACAGAACAGCCATTTCATGATTGTCCCTGGTCTTGCTATATGCCTTAAGTGATGTGGTTTTGGGTTTCTTCCCTCCAGTAGATCAAGCCCTTTCCTTGGATGATGCTACGCTGTCTCTAGCTAGAGGTATGAGCCAACCCCAGGAAAACTATTTTACCCAAAATTAATCAGGAAGAACTTCGAAGACAGCACCAGTTACTGCTGTTGTCCTCTCCATTCCTTTGCAAGCAAAGGAGTAAAGAAACCTCACACATCAGGGATGCAACATGATGAAAGAGTGCAGAGAGAACCCAGAACAGGGAGGAGGAATGTTCTGAAAGAAACTAAACTCTCCTGGCTTACCATAGTAATTTCTCATCTGTGATGTGTTTTGTGGTGCTGAATGTTAGTAGCATATCTCAGAAAAAAAGAAACAAGCAATAAGGTTTCATTTGGCCTACAGACTAGAGAGGAGTTCCTAAAACCATGTATGCATGTGCAAGATTTGGGAGTGTTTTTCTGCACTCTCACTGGATGATACTTTATGTCCTTTCCTACACAAAGCAAGAATACGACACCATTCCTTGTTTTCCTTGAAGCATCCAGAACTCCCTAGGATTACTCCTAGGTTCCCAGTGAAAGGGCCACTGTACACTGACTTCTGTTTTTTGCTGGTTTGTCAATCAGTCACGGATCACAGAGTTAAATAAAAGCCCACGTATTTATCATGGAATCACAGAATTGTCAGAGTTGGAAGAGACCTCTAGAGATCATCTAAATCATCTAAATCTGCTAAAGCAGGATTGCCCAGAGCACATTACTCAGGACTGCATCCAGGCAGGTCTTGAAAATCTCCAGAGAAGGGGACTCCATGACCTCCCTAGGCAGCCTGTTTCAGTGCTCTGTCACCCTCATCGTAAAGGAGTTTTTCCTTGTATTTGAGTGGAACTTCCTGTGTTCCAGCTTGTGCCCGTTGCCCCTTGTCCTATCACTGGAAACCACTGAAAAGAGTCCGGCTCCATCATCCTTCAACCCACCCTTTAGGTACTTGTAAACATAGATAAGGTCTCCCCTCAGCCTTCTCTTCTCCAGGCTAAAGAGCCCCAGCTCTTTGAGCCTTTCCTCATAAGGGAGGTGCTCTAATCCCTTAATCATCTTAGTTGCCCTACGTTGGACTCTCTCCAGTAGTTCCCGGTCTCTCTTGAACTGAGGAGCCCAGAACTGGACGCAGTATTCCAGTTGTGGCCTCATTAGTATTACACATCAAAAGAGCTCCCCAGGCTGACACCATCATTGCTGCTACTCCCATATGAAGACCTAACTGACTCTGCCTCCTAAAGCAGTTCAAGGTTGCAGATTTTTGTCAAAGTGACTGTTCACTTGTTACCAAGCAGTTAAGACAAACGTTCCATGTGCCTGGGCTCGATGTCCCAGCCCCTCGTTCCTGGTAGTACCTGTTGCTGCTGCAGTATGGGGATAGGATGCTCCACGTATCTCTTGGATACAGAAGAATGATCTTCTCCAGCTGCTCCTCCCAGGTGGAATCCTTCCCGGGCCATCCGTTCCAGGCTCCCACCACGCCTCTCCTAATGGAAGAAAGATCACAAAAGTGAGGTCAGGTTTTGCTTTCCACCACATCCTTGACTGAAACTTAGCAATTGCTGCGTACGGATCACTACCACTACACTCTTTACCTTGGAGGCTTTTCCAAGGAAAGCTCCTGCCCCTCTGAACAGACGACAAATCATGAATCCCATATTTTAGATCTTTGTCATAGCCGTTACCCATCTGAAGAGTGGATAGTAAGTGGAAGTGCTGGGGTGATGTGAGGACTATCACAGGACCCAAGCTCTTTTTGGAAATAACTGCCCTTGGACTTCATTTGTCTATGCACTGAAATCTGTATATTACTATCATTCTATCATATTGCTGTAGCATCTAGAAATTTGAATTGTGAACAGAAACTCTGCTGTGACAAGTGCTAAACATAGCCTGCTAAGCCCATCACCATAACAAATGTACCGAGTGTTTGCCAAAGCAAACTTGACTCCTATTCTTTCATTTGCCTGTCTGCATCTTGGAGCAAATGCTGTTCCCTTTCCCTTCCCCTTCCCGCTCACAGTCAGACTAAACAGGTTGTTTTACTGATATACATGCATACAGTCTTCCTTTCTCCTTCCCCAGACAATTCTTTGCTGTGATCTCTCTCACAGCCTCTGTTAAAGCTCTGCATAAGTGGTCTAGAATGAGACAACAATACAAGCCCCTTTTTCAGAATGAAAAAGAAAACATCTCTCTTTTGAAGCCAGCATGAATGACCCACATGCAGACTACAAAACTGTATTGCTGCAGTGAGCAAGTCACATATTTTCTGCCTTGCCTCTACCTGCACATCCTGGTAATTTAATACCAGAATCCGTTTCCCAGTAAAGCAGGACTTTTGTTACTGCAGCCACCAGGCATGTTCACTCCCAGCACTGTGTGTGCAAGCATAGCAGTCTCTACTATGTCATTTGCTTGTTCTCCTGGCACAAAACCAGGGGTTCACTGGACTGGGATTCCCCTGCCTTCTCAAACATCTACTACATCTTCCCTGAGTGCACAGCTTGTTCCCATGTCTGCTATGTTCTTCTCAGCAGTATTTTTCAGTTCCTATCAGTTACTGCTCCTGGTTCTGCTCTTGGTTCCTCCACAGTCCTTACTGTGTTTGCTAGGTAACAGAAGATGGACAATTCTTCTGAGCAGCCAAACTTTCCACTGTAATAACAGCTGCACTCTGAGTACATTCAAGGACACTAGGAAACCAGACTCAAATTCCTCTCAGACACAACCTACCAGTCAGCTGTGTACCTGCCCTTAGGAAATTTAGGCTTTTCAATAAGGATGTGTAAGGCATCTTAGGATTTCAGCTCTGCCTTAGCACACCTTTAGCAAAGCACCTCTATGCTGATTTGCAGCACTGCCTGTTGCTATCCAAAACAGAATCAGAAAATTCTGCTCAATTATGTAACTGTACATACCACTGAATCTACTAAAAATCTATGTCGCAGGGCCCACCAGTGTAGTGATGTGACTGGGTTTCCAAGAACAGACCCTCCCCCTAACCCCAAGACATTTTCATGGTCTGAATTTCTTCCACAGAAAGGTTTCTTACTGAGAAACTCCTAAAGATAGTTTGTGTTTACCTTCTCTTCTAGGCTGTTGTCCCTCAGGAAAATCTGCTTCTGCCTGGAGATGGAAGTTGTCTTGTAGTAGTCTACCAGCTTGTTTAGCGAGTGGAATTTCTCTGTCCACAAGTAATAGTTACCCTTTGAATCCCTCATCACTTTGAAGTGTTGCACATCATCTTCATGCCTGGGTCCAATTGGAAAAGTAAGAGATCATCAACCAACATCACTTTTATCTTTTTTTGAAAAAAGGTCTTTTCCAAAAGGGCACCAAAGCTTCTTTCTTGGCCAAATCTAGACATCTGGAAAGTAAAGCAATGGCAGTCCTTGCATGTACTGGACCTAGAGCTAGCTCTGTATTTCAAAAGACTCATCAACTTAAAAACATGGAGCACTGCAGGGCTCCCCACTCACAAAGCACTATCAGAACAAAGCAGAGGGTTTTAAAGCCTCTCCTTTGAAATAAAGGCAAGAGGAGCTTTCAGGGCCACAAAGAACTAATAGCTATATTCAGTTATTTCTGTAAGAGACAAAGGTGCAGTTGTAGTCTACCCACTAGCCTCTGCAAGTTCCTGTTAACATCCAGTCTGCACTGAGTATAAGAGATGCATTATACCTTTTCATACCACAGGCCTCACCACTACATGCAGACACAGTCACAGGAAGTCGTACACTGAGTTTTATAATTGTATAATATCTAGTGTAGTATCATTACTACTGGTTATTCTCCCTACCCAAAAGAAAGAAAAAGAAAAAAGGAATTATTATTTGCTGTTGCAAACCAAATTAAGTCTCAACCGTCTGCTCCTGCTTCCCCCCTGCAACTCCCCTTGGCTTTCCTCTTGTCTGATCAGACAATTCTTCTTTGCACCAGATGTGATCTGGTTTTGGTACACACCTCCTTGCTCTGCGCAACTCCAGGAACTTGTCTCAGAGGCTACATCTGCACAAACAAATTTAACAGGGACCAGGTAGGGATTGAGTGCTGTCTTGGAGTGCTATAGTCACAGAAGTTAAAGTGTTAGCGTGGCTTTGGTCTAAACCAAAAAGCTCTCCCCTAGATAGTGCTGAGCCACCGTTAGGGGGACAGAGTGGACCAGGAACTGTTTGCAAGGAGCTGCTTGAAAATAGCTGTTCTGTTCTGGAGGGTAAAGAAGGTTTAGCCACATGGATCCGAGCTCTGCCACATTTCTTGACCCCAAGGCCAGAGAAAGAGCCTAACTGTACTTAGTTTATTGGCGTTTACTGGTGTAGTTGTAGCCAGAATATTTTCCTGCATTCCTCCCAGATGCTTTTTGAGCTCCCTGAATCAGAAAGTGCACACTGCTTGGAAAAGACATTGCTAAGTGCTACTCTAATTTAAAACTGGTTATCAATTTTTTGACTGAAAATTGGGAAACCAACTTTCTGATTTAAGAGCTCTGCTTTGAAGAAAATGCTCTGGGGAAGGGCTGGGCTACAATAAGTTGCTGAAATGCAGCTGGGCTGCAAGCAACTAAAAGCCATTCCTGTCCAATGGTTGTTTAGTGACCTGTGAGAAATAAGTTAACAATATAATAGTCATCTCTTAATGGGTAGTAGTGGAATTCCTCAATTCAGTAACCAGAGCTGTCAGGGAAATAAAACAAATGGGAGGCACATGTTTTGCACTGTGGGAGACGTCCCACGTACCGCTCTGCTTAGCTGCAGCTGTTTCAGAGAAACAGGTCACCAAGGGATGCAGCCTTGGAATGGGGCATTCACTGTGTTGCTTGAAAAGAGGCAGAAACATTTGGGAAGCAGATGCCTAATTTGTTCTCATTCACAACACAGCAGCACTGCCAGTGACTGGCAGCATGGAAACTTCCCAAGAGGCTACATCACATTAGGAATCCTGTCAAGAGGAGGCCAGGGACACCATTAAACAGGAAAAGCAGCAAGAAAATGCTGTGAGAAGCAGATACCTGACAGAGATGGAGAAATCACCATGAGAGTTCTGACTGGCTCGGACAATGAAGGAGCCAACTCCTTTGCTCATAAGGATGTTCTCTGCTTCATGGCGGGATATCCTTTCATTGAACCAGCTGTCAAGTGGGAAAAATCATGGACACGTGAATAAGGAAGGTGAATTAAGGTAAGGAACAAAAAAGTTGAGGGTAGGGAGAACGTGAATAAGCAGGGTGGAGGAAAGACAAAACAAAAGAGTCAGAGGTGCCCACATGACTGCTTCTGGTGGCCATGAACATGCTAAGGTACAGGGTTTTGATGGGTGCAGACCATTTTCTTTGAGCAGTAAAAGCATGTAAATGCAAAGAAAACAATGTAAGCTTTGGCCTGCTAAGAAACAGCACTCAGCTGAAACTGTAATTACAGGCATAGTACAGTAAGGTGTTAGTCAAAGAAATTTTAAATTAGAAATGCGCATGTATATACACATAATTCTCTGACATATATATCAAATTGCTTTTGGTAAACTGATTGAAAATTACTGGATATGATGGATATATTGCAAGGGACATACATAAATTTTTAGCAGAAGCAAGCCATGAAAGTTTTAGTACTAATAAATTGGTTCCTGCAAGAGTTATAATACCACAAATTTGTAGAAACACTGAATGCATAAGCACACTTATGTAAATTTAGCCAGGCATAACAAACAATACTCTAAGGCACTGGACAAATAATAAGAAAATCACCATAAACAGTAAAATAATACAGTGTCAATAGGAATTTTTCAGTAGAGAAAAAAATCGTGTACACTCATATATGTCCACTCCACAGTTAATAAGATCTACAACCTGCAGTCTTCCGCCTTTATGTAATGCTCAATTGCCTGTACTACATTAAAATTAAGGACTGATAGTTTCATAAGCTCTGTCACTTCCACTTTTGAGTGTTCTTATACTTTTCCTTACTATTATCACATGTACATCATGTGCTAATGATACATCACCTATGTATCATTAGCAAAGGGAAATCAGTCTTCAATCAGCGTTGATAACCAGTCTCAACAATTACTGAACAAGACAAAGATGGGAAAAAATGGCTCATAAAAAACTAGGAGACAGCTTTCTTCCCTACATCTGGTTCTAGCATCTGGCCTGAACTGCTTCAAAGTGCAGACCTGCTACTCTTAGAAAAGCGTCAAAGTGGAAATACTTCTTCACAGCTCTTGCACAGACAAAGCATGATGAGAAAAATGTGTGTGAAAAAAGAAGCTGCTAGTGTCCCTGCATGGTGCCACAGCCCTGTGAAAGAGCAAACAAGAGCAACTATCTGGGATACCTCGTCCCCCTGAGGCCCAGAAGTACAAGCTCGTATTTACAGAGCAAACTAATAATGTTCTTCAGCTCAGCCAAGCAGGTTAGTGTATGTCCTAAAGGGCTCTTAAGTGCCAGGTCCACAGGGGACAGTGGCACTTATTTGTACCCTCAAAATCCCTGTATAATCCCAGTTTGCCTGCTCAGGGCACCAGTGTGTTAAAGCTAGCAGTACTGGGCATGCTCTGCTTGTTCTCTCCTCAAATGCTGCAGCACTTTTTCAAAAGAGGAGACTTAGAGGGGCTTCCGGCAGTGTTTCTGCCAGCTGAAAGGAAAAGGTTGTAAAAATGCCATGCATTGTCATATTTATGGCACAGGGCCGTACAGCACATTTAACATGCATTTAAACACCTATCAGTCCTTTCTGAAAGCCCAGGGCCATCTACTCAGTGGGAAGAGAGAAATGAAGGTATGCCTGTCCTCTGGCAGACCTACGTTTGGGTGTGCAGTCACGAAACGTGGAGAAGGGTGCGTGTGTGTGTGTGTGTCTGCACGCGTGTGGGAGCAGAGCGGCATGTCTGGTCTATCATCTCCGTCAGTCCATGAGTAACACCAGCTGTCACATTTCGTGTAGCATTGCACTGACCTCTAGTGCATCGAGAGGCACTCACACGCACTTTGGCAGGGGGAGGGAATGCGGATGGCAGGCTTGGGAAAAGGGAGTCGATGTAGTTAAGAGGCGGGAGGGGGGCGAGGGGGCGTAGGGGAAGCGGGGAGGGAATCACATTTTTATAATTCGTTTTCAGAGAGATCTCTTGCTCTTCCTTTTGTGCTCAGCCTGTGTCTCTGTTGCCAAGATTTCACATCGTGACTATTCTCCTTCTGTCCGAGGAGATCTAAATGCAGTTCCTGCCACATCCCAGCGACATCCCTCTGAGCAACAGTAACAAAGGAGTCACTTGGGAGTGATAGACAGCACTGAGAACCACTCAGCTCTGAAAGAACAGAGGACGCTTCAGGGTAGAAATAAGGTGCGCTGGCAGAACTTCGTAAAGCATTATGGCAATCCTTGCCAGCCTTAAACTCTAGGATGTTATAACCAGTGCTTCCTCCATCATGTCATCCTTTGTGTGTGCACACACGTAGGCTCTTGCCAGCACTCTGTGGAAACACACAATGATGGTGCACATAGTTTCTGTCACACTTACGGGGGAACGTGAAAATCAATGAAGTTCTTAGGAACGTAGCCCTCTTGACTTCTGAGCTCAGCCTTGTACCACTCTTCCTGGGAGCTCAAAACCTGCAATGGAGAGATGAATGGAATAAACGTGTCTCCTGAGAAAGGCAAAAGTAGCCAAGATTCTAGAATTTCCTGTAAGAACAGAAGAGAACTCCACATATGCTTTACTTCCCACCCACCACGCAGCAAGGTTAGTGGCTGATGACCACTTCAGAGCAAACAAAGCAATAAAGGAGGCCAAGTAGAATTAGAGGGGTTGCCTGTTAACTTTATGCCTTCATCTGAATGCCTGTCCAGGTGGCTGGGGATGCCATCTGCATTTCTCTGATGCCTGTGAAATGGAGAAATTCAGCTCTGAAGGACCTAATATGGGTTTAAGGAGTTCTCTGTGCTGCTTTTAATAGTTTGCATGTCAGTTTCATAAGGGAGAAAAAAACATCTGTGAAAACTCCGCTGACAGGTATGGAGGGATATACAGCTATATCTCTCTGTGCGTGCGTTATGACTCCACAGATGTTACTATGTGCTCTCATTTCACAAGAGATTATTTAGCCACCCTGAGCTTTGCCAAGGTAGATAAAAGGGAGGCAAAAAGTATTTTAAAGCCACTATTACACTTTAAGAGATCGTAGGATAGCAGGAAGCCAGCCCACAGTGCACACTGGAGCAGCTTCAAGTGTGCTCACATTAATGTTGACTGTAACAGTCCTTAGGGACTGCACTGCTGACCAGGGACTGCCCACATTCACTGCTCCCTGGCTGATGGCCCCTGATAGAGCCCTAAGGTAGAGGAGAGAGGACAAGGATACAACCACATTGTGATTTTACTGCAAATGTTGTGTTCTTTGGTGTTTTGTTTGACATTCCAGCTCCTGCGACAGAACTCCACTTTATGAAATAGAACGTTTCATTTCTCTCTGGTTTTGGAGAGGAGCCTGAAAGCATGAGCCATGACAGTTTTAAAAGGAGAAAGCAAGTGGAAAAGACTTAATTTAAAATCTATTGTTAACAATAATAATAGTTGTTTTGTAAGCCAATCTCATATTTTTGGAAGCCTAATGCACATTCTAACTGCTTGGTGTTGGCAACAGGATGCTACTGTCTCTGGGGCCGATTGTCCATTGCCTTGCCTGCCATGTAGGCCTTTTTTATGCATTTGGATACAGAATGGTTGAGGAATAGAAAGCTGTGGAATTCCCTACTTGTATAGTCACTGCTTCCACAACCCTGGGTGCCAGATTAAGACTCTTTTTTGCTGTTTTGGCCAACCAAAGGCAATGACAGCTACTCCCTGCTCATGCCCAGGCCCTGCTCTGTTGGCAGCAAGGTTTCCAGAAAGACCCACCTGCTGGTTCTTGGTGCAGGGCTGGCACGTTTCTCTCAGTGTGTCATCCTCTCAGAGAAGGATGTAGGGGGGGGTGAGAGGGTGGATTTCCTCCTGTCACTGTTGGTTGAGGGCCTCATGTTTCCTGTTTTCTAATCTCTACATCAATACTGTTCATCTTATCTCCTTTATAAATCAGAAAAGACAGCCAGCAGGTTGTGCAAGCAGCAGGAGGGGGCTCATGACAGGGTATGAACGTATGTGTGCGTATGCCAAAAGAGAGATGTTACTCAGGTTAATTTACTGTTACTACAGCTTGGGTGGTTGAGGTGTTATTTTGTTTACCTCAAGGATGTTAAAGCAAGAGGCAGTCTGACTTTTCTGGTAGTGAACTCTCTAGTAGTGAAGAATAATAATACCGATGTGTAGTGTTATTTGACACTTTTCATTACTAGCTTCCAACATACTTTGAGGGAAGCTCGAGCTTAAAATGATTTTACAGGAAAGCAAATTGAGGAAGAGAAGGAAAAGTGATCTGGCCAACACTATCATCCTAGCCAGGGACTTGATGAAACCACAGTCTTTTGAGGAAGAAGATATCAGGTAAAGATCATAGGACAATAAGGGTGTGGGGACTACTTTTGACCTAAGGAAGAATTACGAATGAGAGTGTTCATCTATGTTGAAGAGAGGCAGTGATTTCCCCAGAACCTTCTCATAGCTCTCTGGAAAAAGCTGGTATTTGATCTTAATGAGTTCTGGATACCATCAGCTGTGTCTAAGTTTCAAGGATTAAAAGGCCAATAAAATAAAAAATGCTGGTGATGGAAGAGGCAAGGTTGAGATCCAATATCTTGTTATTAACTGTAATAGCTGGGACTGTACAGGGAGGTAGCGAAGGCTCCCTGGCCAAACAAGGGTTTAAATCCATTGTTGTACATCATCTCTTTGGTCAGTGGAGGAGTTAAGGCCTTAGAGGGGAGTTACACTCAGGCACTTTCAACTGAAACAGAACAGCTATGCTAGGGGCTGAGAAGTGGATAAATAATTAGGGTGGAGCAGTGTGTGACTTCATCTGTGGGACTTTGGCAGGGTTAACAAGAACTGTTCTACCATAACACATGCAAATTGGCTTTAAAGAGACTCTCACATGCTCTGCATTGCTTGTGATCAACTCTACTTCTGCCATTCCCCCACTGCTAAATTCCTACAAAATTGTATATAATATTATTAGCCCAGGACCTCTTAAACTCTTACATTATGTGTGTAACAGACTGTCTCATGGACTTTTCCTCTTCTATTTGCAATTGCCTAAAACCCCTGTGGTAACTAACAGTAATTACTTACAGTGAAAAGTTAGACATAAGTTCTATAATGCATGATAACTATCTTTTAAAGAGTTTAAGAGCTAGAAATAAGGAAGACAGCAATCTCTCTGGACCACACTCATCCTGCCTGCCTTTAGACATATCCTAAATGTAGTCACTCTAGACCTGTATAGTCAATGAAAATAGACAGAACCATCAAAATCTGTCTACCAAAGAACTGGATCTCTGCCTCAGCAAAAGCACTTACCCTTCCCTGCTGACTGCTGGAGGACTGTAGGGCAACTAAATCCATAGTTTATGGACCTAATATCAAGTGAAATGGACAAAGACTCAAGCAACTTGGAAATTGTTTGTTGACCTATAGCAAGTCCCATGGGAGACAAGCATCCTGCATTTCTATCCTAGTTTATAGGTGTCTATCAGTTTTGTCAGGGCAAATGGGAGCATAGAAAGATCTGGCAGCACTCTCAGAAATGCTGTTTAGTCAAGTCTGGGGCTGTACTTACCTTCAGCATATCCCCAGCCTGGAAGCTCAACTCATCCTCTCCAGAAGCACTGAAATCAAACTTGGCGATAGCTTCCATAACTGTGTCTTGATGGAAGAGCAAAGCTGGAAGAAGTATATGCTTGTCAACATCTATGAGCTGCTGGGACTGCTGAGTCTAGCCTCTAGAAAGCTTATAGGCAATTCTGTGATTTGTACATGCATGAGCATCTGCCAACTATTGGTAGACATTATTTACTAGACATGGAAAGACATTAGCAGGTAGAAGAGATGGCATGGCTGAGAGGCTATAATTAGCTCAAGTCAGTATTTTGAACAACCCATTATGCATGCTTATTCCAACAGATCCCTTTCTCTGCAGCAATCTCATGGAGAAGTTTGCACACATCACCCAAATAAACTGGTAGCAAGGAAAAAAATTCTGTATAGTCCAACCACTACTCTGTCACACTTCCTAATAAAGCAAGTGACTCTGATATGCAATAAAAGAATGCATTTGCCCTCTGCAATGACTTACTCTTTATCTCAAAAGCGAGACGAATGGCAGACAAAATGAACAGCCTGCAATAAATATAATTGTTTCTTGGACAGGGGCCACAATGCTGAAGGTTGAAAGAGTCTTTTCTCTGTGATGGCTTAGCATGGGTGACCACAACTTTCAGCTAGAAAAACTGTTTGCTGAAAGGCTGTATTCCCTATTCTGAAGCAGGCAGAGAGTGAAAATGTAGCACTGACAAATTTAAGGCCTGCACTTACCCTACCTCAGTGTTGGTAACCCAGGAGCCTCAAACGTACCAGACAGCCTGCGAACCAAAGCCCGCTTTTCATCAGCACAGCAGATGTGGCAGGGGAAGCAGCAACATGAGCTTCGCTTCTTCACCACTTCCTGCTCGTGTAACTCAGATGTACCCCAGCAGGACCACTTTCATAACCAAGAGAGCTACTCATTTCCCATGGCTGGCTCCATAGATCCTGCAGCCCAGCAATGAGGCTGACAGTGACAAGACAAGAAATAGTTAGGCAGTGCCACATTAAGCAAGTGCACTGCTGGTAGATGCTCTTGCAGCCCAGCTTGTGAAGACCATCAGACAGCTCCAATATAGAAGTAATTTTTATGATTGTTAAGCTAGGTTCGTCTGGGAACAATGATCCTGAAGCCAAAGATTCCATTACCTAACTTCGCCTCTCACAAATACACCCAGAATTTACGACCTAATTAAAACCAGAAAGCCCTAGAAAGAAACCATATGAACAACCCTAGTTAGGGGGGCTATTTCTTGTCTACTGTTAGAACTGAGACAAGAACCCCAAAATACAAAGTGCTAATACTGAGCAAGCTCCCAAATTATGCCACTTTAAAATCACAGACTTCTCTGCAATACCTGCTGTAAGCTTCCTCCTTTGACACACAGCCCAGGGATTTAACTACCTGTGTACCAAGGACCCAGGGCTCAGCTCTGATACAGTGCAACTTGCCTCAAACTGCTCAGGATGAGCTGGAAGAAAGTTTGCAGGGCAAAAATTACAGACAGAGGTAGGGCTGTTGAGACAGCACCAGCAGTAGCTCAGGGATTCAAGAGGAAAAACACCAACATGGAAAGATATAAAATCTCAGAGGAAAAACAAAACCACAGAAAGTTTAATTGGGATATTCAATCTAGCTGAGGACCAGTCATGCATCACTGTGGTCACCGAGTGGTGGTGTCAGTGCCATCAATCCTGACCCAGCTGATGGCAAATGGCAACCATGGAGGCCGACTCTTCCCTCCCAATTGATGCCTGCCTCACCAGCAAAGACTCTTTGGGTGCCTTTACACAGGTGAGGACTATGCTAATACTTAGCCTAATATTTCATTAAATCCTAGTCAGCTTCTCTGTTTGTTAACTGTATAAAGCAGTTGTTTATTGGCTAAATTGTGTCTTTTGTGCTTGCATTTTGCACTTGACTAAAGATGCCTGGATAAAGTGATCCACAAGAGGGGCATCACTGGAGATTAGTTCTGAGATTCATTACATCTCATTTCTAACTATAAAAAGATCCTTACATGCTTCCTATTGGATTCTGTTAGCACCCTCTTTTTTTGCTGCTTATAGGTGAATTTGCATTCATGTGACTGACGTGAGCTAGGTGGCAGCAAGGCAAATTTTTTAGCAGTCCAGAGGCAGCTCTGCTCGTTCAGCATGAACCCATCCTATAGCAACTGGGGTGGTTTCAGTGTTGGGGCCTCCCATATAGGTTGGAGTACATAGCTCTGTTGTGATCTGCTGTGCATCTGCTATTCCAACCCGCTGCCTTAGGTTTTTGTCAATATACATCAATATTGAACAATAATACCATATGTTTTACCAATGTGCTTCATTTCCAGTCTTTCCAGATATTCCAAACATTTTCACCCCCTTTTCTCTCTGTCAACTTACCAATTCTCCTTGATTCTTACTTTGGATACCCTTTGCAGATTTGCAAATATAGCTTATGTTCGCCCTCTGATTGCCCCACTCTTATTCCAGGCATTGATGTAACTCTGCGGATGCAACTCGGGCCTGATCTGAGTACTGTCCTCTATTCTTGCATTGACATTTTTGGATCTCCAGTCTATAACCTCCCACAGCCAGTGTGAGCCCTTTGCGTGCTAACAGAGTGTACGGGTATTAAATTAGAGGGGAAATTAACCATTGAAGGAACTAGTTAAACAATGATACTCTTTATGGAAGAGAACTGAAGAGAAAGACTAAAGGAGAATTACTTCAATAAGGGATGTTTTTCAGTGTTTTATTTTGCAGTGGTGGGCTGCTGCAGAGGGATCAGAGCCAACAGTGCAGATGAACCCTGGAACTCCTAAGTGCAGAGCCTTAATCCCATCTTGAGAATAAATATCACACTTAAAAACAATAAACTGTTTAAATACAAATCCTTTCTTTGATTTTTGCCCCTTAATCACAGAAGAGACAGTGGGGGTTCTCTCTGCAGCGGGCAAGAGGGGAAAGAGCCTTTCATTCTTCAATATCCCAAACGTTAAAGATGCTATTGAGATGTGATCCCGTCAAAAGTAGAAGGGTTTGTGAAACAGTTAAAATCTCCTCTTTCACCTCCTTTTCAATTTCAGCAATTCCAACCTTGGGGAGAAACCAGGAGACAGATACCTCTTCAAACAATCTAACACATGGATTAAATGTGCTTTTCATTGCCAGCGGCTGGATTTAGAAGTGACTCAAATACCATACACAGTGTTGGCTGTGTTGATAAATCAGCAATGCAGTAATGCTGTGGCCTTAAGCTCTTCCCCCACCAACTACTAAAGCAACACTAGCCAATAATCCTGTCTTTGAACTCCAGCCTGCCACTTTTCATCACCTGAACTTCAAACCGGTTCTGTTTTTCTGATCCTGTTCCTCCCACCATCTGTAACTCGAGAATCCTCACTCCACATGGGTCAGTGCTGGGCCCTCATGAAAACTCCCCTGCCAGGAGCCCATTCTTTCTCTCTCTGCATGTGCATGACTTCAAGTACCACCCCACGACACAGAGAGACGGGAATTTTTTTCGTTATTGTCATAACTTATATTTCTCAAGCACCTTTTATCCCAAAGGACAGCACTGCAGTTTGCAGGGAGCCAGATTCCGCTTTTAACTGCCTGGTGCAACTCCTTTAAGCTTTTGAGTAACCAAGGACAATTTTAGACCGTGCATAATGTTCTGTGTGAAAATCACCTTTATACAGAGTTTAGCATGAAGTCTATGCAGTGTTCAAAGGAGGATTTTTCGTTCCGAGTGAGAGTTGACCAGTACCCTCTGTTTTGTACTGGCTCTCTGCAGGGAGGTGAATTTTCTCTGTGGTTCCCCACTGTAACAAGGCAGATCCAAGGGGCATAAGGCTACCGCAATTCTGTGGGATCGGTACAGCAGAAGATTCATAAAAGGAGAAGTGAAAAGCAGCAGGGCTTTGGGAGCACTAGGTAGGCATTTTAGTTTGGCAGACTGCCATTCCTTCAGCAAGAACATCAGCATCTCTCTGTTGATGAAAAGAGCCAAGGCCTAAATCATGTCAGCAAGCAACACAGTCTGACAGCATTGTCCCAAAGAGTTTAACTCCGTTACCCTACACCAGGTTGGGTCAACATGCAGTAATAACAATGCCAGGGAAGGTCACCACCTATGAAGAGTTTACCACTCGGGGACTGCTCAGTCTCAACCCTGCTCAAACTCACGTATTAACATCACAGAGGGAGGGCATAGTTGCAAACTCGTTCCTGCTTAAAGGAGCCATATGAACAAAAGTTTTTATTTTTATACTCGCAACTTGCACATCTCCAGCCTGCAGCTCCATCCAGTGAGGTTTTGCACCAAGATATACAGCGCGAACTACTGTGCCTTTGTTCGGCTCTGCAAGAACAACGTATCAGACTGACGAGCAACCAGGGACAGAATTCAAGCCTGAACATCTCTACAGAAACTCCAGATGACATTTAATCAGAAACAATGGAGAAGGGACCCGTTATCTAGAAGAGCTGTGATAGATAAAAGCTTTGTTTTCACCAGCTAAGCCATATACAAGTGGCATGGGAATATTTCGTTCCAAAAACACAAACCTCTTGCTACGGAGTTAACGGTGCAGCTCCGCTGACTGTCAGTGATAAGAAGGTAAAATTTATAAGGGAGAACAAGTCACTATAACACAGCACTGTCACATTTAAGTCTTGGCTATCCTGCCAACCAGCGCAATGTACAGCACTTGGGCTGAGCCTGTATGAGCAGACAAAATAAGCCTCCTCGGAACGAGATTCACAAATAAACTCTCAGGACTTTCTAACCAACAGCAGATGTTAAGAAAGGCCCCAGACTAAAATGGTGCTTAATCTCCCTGGGGAACCTTCTGTGCTACTTCCAGTCATGACAGACTAGAGCTGTGCAGCACCATGGGAAGCCAGTGCAACAGCAGCCCCAAAGAGAGCAGCACGATACTGCCCTGTATTCTGAGAGTATAAAATCATGAATCTTGGCTGGGCTGGAAGAGCTGGTGTGGAGGACCAGGGTGAGGGGAAGCACCTCCTTCTGTTTGCCCGCATCCTCCCTCAGTTTCTAGCTGGTCAGATTTGGCTGAAGCACAGGGATTTGTCCTGCAAAAGCACCGCCCTGTTGTGGAACCCGATGAACAAGATGGCACTGGGATCCCGTGCTCTTCCTCTACCGCGCAGTACTTTACCTCTTCTTTCCAAATCCACCCTTTCTTCCTTAGTACCTTTCCCACACAGCTCCCCCCACTCAAGTCTCAGAGCCATGCTCACCCCATACCTTGTAGCAGCTCTCTTCTCCTCTGGCACTTTGCTAGAAAGCAGGAGGCGCGTTACCCTCTAAGGGAAGGAAGAGAAGGAGAGCTCAGCCTGTATCAGGCTCCTCCCTGCAGTGACAGTGTGCCACATCAGTAATGGGTGCACGTGTGTGGACGAGGACAGTCAGGAGTGGGCATGGGGGGCAGAGACACAGAACAGTCTCCATCACAGGACAGGGTGGGGCACCGACAATTATCAGCCTCTAATATTGGAAATATTTGGTACACCGCATATTTAAAATGGTGGTGTCAGTTCAAAAGGACCTGCCCTTTGCTGCTGCCTCAGCCCAGGTTGGTTTAACAGCTGAATAAAGGAGGGTACTGTCCCTCAAAAAGTGCAGGTTCTACCCAAATAAGGAAAACAGAAAAGAGCACAGGTTTGGTATGTTAAATGAGAAACCATAATAAGTCTGTTGAAACGCATATCTCGAGGAACAAGTAGCTGAAGACAGAAAAACATGTAATAAAATTATTTTCAAAGACAACAGAAGCAGGAAGCCTGCCAGAGTGTCTGTAGGGCTGACAGATGATTGAGATGTAAAAAGAGTGCTCAAAGAAGATAAGGATGAAGCACAAAAGCTAAATGAATTCTCTGCATCCGTGCATCTTCTGTAGGGAAGTAAGGAGGTCCCCACACTGGGGTTCTCTTTGCAGAAAAGAGCCAGGGGAACTGTCTCAAGCTGAAGTATCGGAAGAAAAGATTGCAGGACTAATCAGTAAATGAACAAGAGTAAATTTAAGAATTTGATACTTTAGAAATCTTGACTGAAATCTAAACTGAATGTGAAACAGTAAAGCTGAGCAATTAAGCTGTGGCATACAATGTTAAGACCTAACCCAGCCTCAGTACTAGGAGAAAAAGCTGAAAACACAATGCCAAGTTTGAAAAACATTTTGAGGTGATGCAAGGGGCAGGAGATCTAACTTCTGTAAGCCTGAAATGGATATAAAGAATAATAATGAAAAAAAATAAATTACTTGCCATAAGAGAGAAATGACATAGCAATTGTCCCTCACAGTTTTTGCAGAAGGAAGTCATACTGCTCAAATCCTGGTTCTTTGAAGGAACCGATGAACATGTGGATATCGGTGATCACTTGATATAATACTTGCATTCCTAAATCCCTTTTGATGAAGTCTCTCACTGAAGACTGTTAAAAAACCTCCTAAGCTCTCTAAGAATAAGAGGGAAGGTCCTATGGAGGATTAGCAACTGATTAAAAGTTAGGAAACAACTTGAATGAGCTGTTCAACATATTCATAAATGATCTGGAAAAAAATATAACGACAAAGCTTGCCGATGAGGAAAAAGAAAAATCAGGGTAACACAAATTAAATCTGATCACAAAGACTTGCAGATGATTTTCAAAATACTGTTGAAATGCAAGACGAATCTCAGTGTTGATGATTGCAAACTAACGGACACAGGAATAAACAACCATAACTATATGAACACAGCAGTGAATTTAAAATTAGCAATTACCACTCAGGGAAGATACCTTTCAGTACCTGTGGATAGTTCTGGCAAAGTGTCAGCTCAGTGGAAGTCAAAAAGGCAGGTTAGGAAATGTCAGAAAAGCGATAGAGAACAAAACAGAAAGCAACATCATGTCGCTGTACAAATCCCTAGGGCACCTGTTTGAATATTCGTAGCTTGAATATGGCAGCTAGTTCTCATCCCTCCATCTCAAAAATGGAAACAGTAGCATTAGAAATAGTAGAAACGAAGTAATTAAAGATGATTAAAAGAATTTTAACAAGGTTTCTGAACAAGGAAGGACCAAATTAAATAGACTAGGATCCTTCACCCTAGGAAAAAAGTTGTCAGAGGGAGAAATCCAGAAGTAATGTAGAAAATAATGAGAATCGTGGAAGACACAAACAGGAAATTTTTATCCATCATTTCTCATAACATAAGCTAATTCTCAAGGATGTTGGGATCTGGGAGACCCTAGTGAAAGAAGTTTTGCAGTGTAGTTGCCCTGTTCTTACCCTCCTTCCCCAAATTGCCGTTGCTGGGCACAGCATCATGGGCTGCGTGGAGCTGCAACTGGACCCAATTCATTCTTTCTTATGAGCCATGGTACTTCACAAAAAATACTACAACATGCTAGTCTAAGGCAACTACAGGCAGTGGCAGTCCCCTGCCCTTCCCTGCTTTGGGGAGGCAATAATTTCCCTGGCATTTATTTAAAACAGAAGTAGGCTGTAAATTATGAAGTACTCAAACCAATGAGGGGAAGACACAATGAGAATTCCGTCTGAAGAGGAAAATCCCTGATATATTTTGCTGAAAAAATACACGGGCACTCTCTACAACTACTTGAAAGGACATTGTAGAGACGTTGGTGCCGGTCTCTTCTAACAGGTAATTAGCGATAGAACAAGAGGGAATGGATTCAAGCTGCAACAGAGTAGGTTTAGACTGGACATTAGGAAAAAATTCTTCACAGAAAGAGTAGTCAGACATTGGAATAGGCTCCCCAGGGAGGTGGTTGAGTCAACATCCTTGGATGAGCTTAAGAGTTGTTTAGATGTGGTGTTGGGGGATATGGTGTAGAGGAGAACTTTGTAGAGTAGGGTAGATGGTTGGACTCGATGATTCTGAGGGTCTTTTCCAACCTGGACTGTTCTGTGATTCTATGAAAGCAGGGGGACCTAAGATGAGTACAGCAGCTAGCTCTTGTCATGTTGTGAAAAGTTTTACATGTGGCAATCACCATACACATCAGGAATATAAACCTCTGTACAGGCAGAACAGACACACAGGTGAGACACAAATTTTCAGTGTCTTCCTGGTTTTAAACTATGTTTGTTCTCATTCTCTGTGAATGGCCTGACAGATTACATTACGTTACACACTAGACCGACCTATTTTCTCTGTTTCTACCATGATGTGGTCTAATGGGCCCCCCAGCAAGAGCACTGCTGTGAGCTGTCACTCATGGTTGCTGCCTTACAATGCTACAAAACACTGTCTGGATTCCTGCTAGGTACCCAGAACTATTACAGGATAATATTAAATCTATTTAATGTCAAGCCATAAAAGATGTGGCTTTCTAAACCACAAACAACATACTCAATAGTGGCAACCCCCCAACAATGAAAAAGAATATGAAATAGGATAGGACAGGAAATAACTCCCATTTCTATACTTCACCATTTCAATATATTCCTCCCCTGTCACAGTTATAGTAGCATGTTAACCACTTCACCGTGTAGATTACATGTATCACAGCTATGTTGAAAAATATGAAGAAACATCCGGATACTTCAGCCACAATTAATGGAATCAAACCTTATGGGAAGGGTGTGAGGCTCTATGTTTCCCTGTTTTAGCCAATCTCTATTAGACAACTGGATAAATCCTAACCCAGGCAGACAGGTTATTCCACAACTACCTGCTGCAGACTTCTTATGTCATCATCTACTACTGGCACAATCCAGATGGGACAGCTGAACCACGGCTATGATACAGTCTGGGAAAACCAGGATTTAAAAAAGCTTAATGCAGATAAACTTATACCTGCTTTTACAGTTAGGTGAATGACCCAAAACAGATGTGTCTGCAAACAGGTCTGAAAACTTCCTAAGAATACATTGTCTCACAAAATTTTAGTAATTTCTTGCTGGGACGGAATTTTCAAGAGAAAAAACTTTTTCCAAGGTATTTTATTCACTTTAGTTTCTATCTGGGAAGCATAGGAGCAGCCAGAAAGAAAAGAAAAAAGGGAAGAAAAGAAAAGGGAAAAAAGATTATTTCCAATAAAATGTAAAAATAAAATATTTTACTTACTCTGAATTGTTGGGTTT
Source organism: Tringa tobata (assembly GCA_033628505.1). Lineage (NCBI taxonomy): Eukaryota > Metazoa > Chordata > Aves > Charadriiformes > Scolopacidae > Tringa > Tringa tobata. The sequence goes on along the minus strand of JAHREE010000115.1, from coordinate 504,575 downwards.
GATAATATATGAAATATTAAGTAGCTAGGTTTTGTTTGCCCTCAGTGTAAACTACTTCCCCATGTTCTTAGTTTGCCTCCAGAAAGTAACATTGCCGACAAGGGAAACGGAAGTCAAGGTGTGGAAACAAGGGAGATTTCAATTGCTATATTTTGCTGTAAGTAATACTTCAGCATCTGTGGATTCAGGAGCATCAGGTCTGTAAATCCACATAAAGCTGAATGTTATGAATGGAAGCTGTCTAGTCTTTCCTGATCTCCCATCTATTCCTGTCCCCACATTCAGATATGCTCCACACAGAGTAATTCATCCTCTCTCACTGCTTTGCTTTCTGCAAACAGCTGCTCAGGCTGTCCACGCTGACAGGTCATTAGTGGGCAGTTATTTTTTTCAGGACTGAGTGCACAGGAGTGGCAGTGCTATAAAAGCTCTGCAGAGCTCCGTGTACTGATCCGGGCAGAGCTCTGTCCCAATTTGCTATGCTTCCTGTTAGCAAAGACTGTCTTGAAAGCTCTGCACCTTGTTGCTCACCTGCAGCGGTCCTGTTTGATCATGTTCGCAGATTTTCAAACAGCTCAGTCAACAGCATCAGCTACGTGGCTATTGCTATTCTAGTACTGGTCTTTTCACCATCACCCTCATAAACCACATTCAGTTTAGCTGGTTATGACTACATCCTACTGCGCTTGCACATGTAGGACAACTCTTTCAATGAAAGGTGTGAAGCCATTTCTCTTACAGGAATAAGCTTTAACTGTAAGAGTACCTTCCTAATTCTACAGTTGTGCACGTACTAGGAGAGTGCACAACTTTAACTGCCTGTTACCATCAATGTAGCACCATTTATTGCAAGGAGATGCGGCTTTAATCCTAACAACAGTGTTATTTTGTGATTCGATTCATGCAGTCCTTCCCATCATTCTGCTAATTCATCTCCAAAGACACCTCCTACCATTCCAGCTGCTGAGCATCTCTGCACTTCGGAGAGACTTTTCTTCTGGAATATATTGCTATGACCCTCTAATTTTCTATTCTAAAGAAGTACTGGCAAACTTGATGATATCAAATATTTTCTTCAAATCCCTCCAAACCAGCCAATTTTCTCTTCTACATTCTCCACACCGTAAATCACGATTACTGAATTATTACTGTCTCACTAGCAGCTTTTTGCATCTAATCAGTTAGCTTCTCCACCTTCTGCATTTGTAGGGTGATTACACTGAGCCATGTTCACGGCATCGCAGATTATCATCTTGACAGCAACTACAAGATCACAAGAACTGAACTGTCACAGAACTGACTGGATTAGCGGAGGACGAAGGAGCAGATTACAGTGGAGAAAGGGACTTCTTTTCCTTTACTGTCAAACTGTTCTCCCAGATTTCCGTATGTTTCCCTTAACCGCTGCATTGCTGCCCAAGAGCCCAGACAGAAGCAACTGCCTTACAGCCTCTGTGTTGCCAGCTGCTCTACGGACACGTAGCCAAAGCACGCTTGCTGTGTTGTGTAGTGTTCTGCATCAGATGTTTTCAGCTTGGGCCAATGAACTACTTTTTAAGGATTGGCAGATGAGACTAAAGAAGATCCATCTCACAGCAGTTTGTCCTTTCACTGAGAAATCTGGATGAATCTGCAAGCCCAAAGAAGATTGGAGACCACAGGAAAAGATGAACAGAATGTGCTCCTCCTAACAGCACTTTTTCCAAGTCTGTCCTACATTTATCTCACCTAAGAGCTAAAGAGGGCCAGTTACTCAGGGCACGAAACCATGGATCCTGCAGCCTGACCTCTGCTCTGGAGCCTTTTCCCAGCATGACTAGTTTCTGATCACCCTCAGCACTGAGACAGATCTAAGAAAGCTTTATCCTCCTTCCTGCTCTCTTGGGAGCCAACACCACCTCTTTCAGAGGGTCTGAAAACACTTGATCACTTAATCACTTGATCTCCACCAGCACCTATGAACTATACCAAATAACACCAGCAGCGAATTTGGCAAATCTGACTTTATAATACAGGGCTCATTTGTCTTTACAGTGGTCAAATCCAAAAAAAACAGCCTGATGAAGACAAAGAGAGAAGCGCTGCTACTGATAGAAAAAGAAGCCTCTTCCCAGTCTTTATAATTTGTTTATTATCATCCCTTCTGAACACTAAAAAGTAGCAAAATAAGGCTGTTGCAATCATACCCTGTATGTCCCTGAAAGATATACATGACAAAAATACAGGATTCAGATATCTATTATGACGATAGCTAATTTTGTCATCACATTATTAGAATTTGAACTACAGATAAGCTAGGCAGGGGCTGCATGCCTATCAAGCTATCAATGCTAATTTTCTTTGCTACATGCAAGCAGTAGAGGGAGAAAGGAAGCGAGAGAAAGAAAAAGAGACTCTTCTTCAGCAATTTGAATCCAGTGCTTGAGTGTTCAACAAAACATTCCTTTCCAGGATTTAAATTCTCCCTTTGATGAGCACCTAGTGACTCAGTGGGATTTGCTAAGCTTCCATTTGAAGCTAGAGAAAAGTAATCTCACTCTTTATTTCTTCCCCCTCCCTGTGCTACACCCCTTTAATCATGATAAATATATCTAAACATGCCTGATTAAGCCAGACAGACAATGTGCCCCTAATCTGAACTGATCAGAGCTCTGGAGCTGCCAAAGTGAACCTGCTGTCTCTCTATCAGACAGAGCAATAAGGGGTCTGTAATGCAGCTCCATTAACTGCTTCCCACAGAATGAATTTTCCCGACTGCTCCTAAAGAACAGGCACTTGAGGAATGCCGCCTGATGGGAAGTTGCTTCGAATGGTCTCTTCTGGCACAATTGTCGAGCAGCTCCTTCTCGAGCGCTCCAGACAAACAACTAAAGTATGAAAAATGTAGCCACTTCCTTCTGTGCTACTTTTAAAAAAATCTCCTCATACCTTATCTAGCTAACTGCCTCTCAATTTTTCTCATCTTTTCTTGGTAAGCTTCAGAGCTGGCTGACATGCATTGTACTGCAAAAGTGTGTGGTTATCGGAATAACAATCCTGTTCCCACTGTGCATGTGCATATGTATGCAAGGGATCTGGTTTTGTGCACAGGTGGAGCTTGCACTTTGTGGATTCACAGAATTTAAGGCTGCGACAGACCACTATATCAATATACCACATCAATATATCAACATACCATGTGCATTTAGAATATTTGCACTAATACTTCAGGTACACTGGAGGATAAAATTGGTATAAATCAGAAAAAGTGCAAGAATGTACACCTCTGAATTTGTTCTGGAATCTACGCGCCTGTACGTACCTCTGCTTTCATGCAGGTGTAGCCCTCTACAATCTTTATCCTACTCTTAGTACTAAAAGACTGCATTCAAGAGGGATCAAGTGGGAGTCAGACCATGTTTGGGCTCTGTGAAATCCTGGGACTACTTATCCTGAAACTAGTCTTTGGTATAATTACAAGTACCTTCAAAGGCTCTCTGAATCACAGCAGCTGTGAACAGCTCCAGAGAACCATTCCGCTAGCAGCAAGTCTGATGGAGAATTATAGTTCTCAAATTGATCATACAAGAGACTGGGATGAGGAGTGACGTTACGTTTCAGACATGTTTCCTCTCAGGATGGACCTTCCAAAAGTCACTTCTAAAGCAAAAGAATCAAAAAGGACTTGACTTAATACCATGAGACTTGATTAAAAACAACCAACGAACGAACCACAGACCATAAAACCCACCTACAATTAGACCCAGATACTCCAAGGTGCTTTCCTTGTATTTGAGTATCTAAATACAGGAAAGAATACTCAAGATTCATTATCTCCAGCTTTGACTATCAGAGAGATTTCCAAAAAACGTATAGTATCCAACACACAGTTCTGTAAATTTGACTGCTTGTAACTAAGAGCTGACCAACTCTGGTGTTCATGCAGGTCTGCATACGAATACACAGTGGATGTGCATGTGAATGGCAAATTCCCTCTGCCTATGTACGATCACGAATTTCATAATGTGAAATGGAAATCAAGAAAATAAATCTGTAAATATTTGTGCAAAAGTAGGAGTAAGTTCGCCTTATGTCTTTGGTTCATTTCCACAGCAGTTACGAAACGCCTCTTTTCATATATAAAATATGAAGGATGTAACAGAAGGCTATAATTTCTTTATTTCTGGGCACAGCACAACCTAGAGAATTCATTACATTAAGGTATTAATCCAATCTGGTAAAAATAGTTTTTAATCTTATATTGGACTCTACTGTATATCAATACATTTGAGTGGGCTATGTGAACAAAATGGTATGAAATTCTGCTAGTATATACTGCTGGGTACATAATAGTATGTTTCAAATCAGCTACTGCATGTTTCTTTGATCAGGCCAGCTGATAGAATTTTGTGTAAAATGGGAAGACCAAGTGATGAAACTGCTATTTTACTTGGTGGTTTTGGTGGTGTTTTTTTTGTGTGTGTGTGTGTGTAAGATTAATCCTGGCAGCACAGTTAATTGTGCAAAATCTGGAACTCTAGTACTAAAATTACATTGTGTGCCAATAGATATGATTTTGCACAAAAGTAGAACTACAGTTAGTTCAGTAAGAAAAGGTAATGTTTCTTTGTCCTTTTAACCATAAATGTATTTTTATACAAAATCAAATCTGACTGCACAAGTTGCGTTTTTTTTCACTGAAAATTTTGCCTCACCTCTTTTCCCTTCTATATTTTTCCTCTTGTGCTTTTATGAAAGAATGAAATACAAAAGTCTACTACATTTAAAGTCTACATACATTTAAAATATGATAATCTAAACACAAACATAGGAAATCTGACAATTAGGTTCTCAGAGCCCTCTTATCTTGGACATGTTATACATAATTTCAGCTCACAGACACCTCTGTTCTGAGAAGACGTGGACAGTTTATATACAAAGCTTCACATTTAAGTAAGGATAGAGAAATTGAAATGCTGCTACTGGTATCTGCCATGTGTTATAATGAGCCCTGCTGTGGTACCTTCATTGCACAATGTCACCACTTGCACGTTTACCTTCTGAGCCTCTGTGTTGTATTAACTATGGGTTTTTTCTGCTTAATGGATCTTCGTGGCTCAACTTCCATTTAAACACAGAACCCCCTTTACAAGGCCTAAGTGCTACAAAACAGCCTTTCTAAAAATTAAAGTCAGCCCATGTGCATCTGCATTTGTGAATGCTTCTGAAAAGCATCAATTACAATAATTCATACATTTAAAGATGCAACTCCAACAGTCAATCCAACTTTTCTTCTCATTATAAGGTAAATGTGAATGCCAGCTTGTTACTATTCCTGGGGTTTATCTCTGCACAGCAATCGTACCATTTTAGGTGGAAGTGTGGAACATATTTCATGTTTGTCAATGCATTTTTTAGTTCACTTGGATTATGATACCTTTGAAATTAAAGTGCAGCAGCAGTTCCTGAATGATTTAACATGTAGACTTTTTTACTCTGAAGCAGGAACAACTCATTCTTGTTTATCTTAATCCAAAATTGAGTTCTATCAAATTGGAATAGGTTCTCACCATCTGGAATAAAAATACCCAGGTCATACCCTGAGGTAGGAATATCAGTTACTGAACTAACCTGCAGACCGAAACCAAACACATTAAGTTCCCTATAGGTAGATCAGGCTTGACATCCTACGTTTCCCGTTCCGACAGCGTGGGCACCTTCGCGGCAATGAGGCTAACTGGAACCTCACCGCGTAACCCCTCGACACCCTGCAAAAATAACCATGGTCCCACTCCTTCAGCAAGCAAATGATCGATTGGTGCTCTGCAGCAGGGACCCGCAAAGCCTTCAGACTATTCAATAGATTGCATGTGGCAAGACGGGAACACTATGCAAAGGGTGTGAATGAGTCATTCGACATTTCAGGTTGACTGAAGTCATTCTGCTACATTTATTTCTAATCTTGATGCGCTATCCACATTTGAATGTTAAGCAGGATGGGAAGAAAGATATTTAAATTATTTGCTACAATACACACGTGGAAAACAGCAGACTCTGCATATGTGTGAGAATATGGGATTACATGCATGACTGGGCGAACGCAGCATCATGTGAAGTGCCTCTTCAGCTCTCGTACAGGACTAGTCATTCTGCATGCAAGTCTGAACGCCTCTGAGCAACAGTATGTTTGAACATGTATATCTCTAGGGATCTGATTAGAAATGAAAGATGTGCATTTGCAGTATGCCACAGTGAAGGAACGGAGGTCCCTTGAGCATAATTCAGGTGATGTGAGTGTTGTGTTTTCTTTGGCAAATACAAATCAGAGCAACTACGAATGAGGTGGTCTGCATACACTTGGAGGGCAGGTACGTGTGTTGTGCGTGTGTGTATGATAAGGAGCAACCATGAGCAGGTGTCAGCTGAAGCTGGAATTTATACGCGAGTCAAACATCATCAGCAGTGAACCACCTACTTAAAGATTCCCATAGAAAGAATACATGGCAACCTCTCAAAGTATGATCTGGCCTCACACTATGCTGCTTCACTCCTGGTCATAATTCCAGTTTAAAGCGCGAGTTTACAGAGAGTCTGACTTCTTTTAGCTCACCCTGAAGTCTGTTTCAGCCATGCATATTTAGCAATTTTAAGCATTAAGCCATTTTAAAGTACATGCTCACCTCTGAGACTTAGGAGCCTCAGTTCAAGCACTTGGGTTTGAAATTCTGGACAAAGACACCAACTTAGCTCTCATTGCAGAAAGAAAAAGCTATCAGTATGGAGACAAAAGATCCTGGTGAAATGCTACACAGAAAATATTTTCCAAGGTTGAAGAGGCAAACATAAAAGATACTTCACAAGATACTCAAGGTTATGTCACAAGGACTCAGTGCTTTAAACTGAAGGTGGAGAATCTCACTGTGAATATGAAATCAGTGGGCTGCCACATGAACTAATTCTTGAGGAGATGAAATATCACTTGGGTGGGGCAAGCAGAGCTCTGGTATCTCGCCTCAAGCTCAAACCAGTCAGGTTTGGTTTTGCGCAGAGCGAACAATGTACCTGCATCCAGAGCAACAGAGTTGCAGCATGTCACATAGGCAAAAGGCAGTGCCAAGATCTGTGTTATTATTATTTTTTTGTAATGTCCAAATTACTGTGTCCTTCAAATTATTAGGACTTGCTTAAAGCACTGCAGATCCTCTCCCTCCACCCTGCCTGTATTCTGCAAGTTATTGATACTCGATTAACCTTGGTGAGTGAATATAAGATGGACATTGTCTCTCTCAGTTTCAGCCATTTTTGCACAATACCACAGTTTGCATTCAAATCACTGTACTTAAAGCAATTTTACTTGGAGATTTAACGGAAACAAAAATGCACATTCATGACATTTATATTCATATTAAGTTTCATATGCTTCATTATCTGAAAGCCTAAACACTGGGCCTAGTCTAGGCAGATTCTGTCCTATTAAATCAAGAAGTGAGTGCAATTCTAGTTCAAAAAGTTTAGGGAAAATGTATTCTTACATTTCTTTGGGTGGCAACTGCAGGCATATTATTGCAATCCTAACTTACACATTGCACTTGTATTGGCTTTGTACAGATGATAAAAAGGAATAAGATCGAAATCCAATTTTTATTAGTGACTCTACTTCAAGGCACTTACTGAGGTACATAAAGGTCTAGCAGCCATTAGAACGGGTGATGAAATGATGGAAGACTCCACACAGAAGGGATCTGTATAACCCATAAGGGTCTTGAGTATCAGTAAGAACTCTGGATGTGCTGAGGATACTGTAACATAGGTAATCATGGCAGAGGCACAACATGATCTACATGATCTACAACAGCTACAAACCAGTTCAGAGATCCCCTGAATATTGGCTTTGGTCCCGCCAGCTCACTTAACGGTGAGAGATCAATCGTTTTACCTTGGCTTTGTTCTCAGGCTGAGAAATGAGGGCGTACGTATTTAAAGAAGCCAGCTGTGGCATTCAACATTACATTATGGTTTATGAGGGGAGGATAACATGCTATTTCTTCCACAACACAATAAAATATCATCCACAGTTATTCCTTCAGTTATGCTCCAGAATACACTGTGCTGATGGCAGCATTGTCATCTAAGAATCATCTCATGCAAGAGAGTTGAAAGCAAAAAAAAAAAAAAAAAATAATCAGGGAATTGATACCATATTGACAGTCTGTTGGATTGGTTATTGTGTTTCTATGTTACATCCTTTTTCCTCACCCTTTCGCTGTTTTTCCTATTCATAAGGCAAACTACTTGAAGCAAATGGTAGTCTTCAATACAATGCAACTTAACAAAAAACAACGGATCACAGCTGTTTATGGAATCATACCATATTTAGATTAAAAGGGATCTGTGAAGATCATCCAGTTCAAGCCCCTGCTCACAGCAGGGTTAACTTTGAAATGATACAAGATGAGAATGTAACCTGATTTTTCTACACTGACTAACAGAACACCAGCCTCACTCAGGCAATGATATAAATTATGTGCATGCCTACATCAAAGACATATGGAAAATCATTTAGGTAGAAGATCCGCAATAAATGATTTGAGATTTCTTTTCAATACACATTCATAACATGATACTGACTTCAGTACTAGACTGATTATACAGCGGCGTATCATCAAAACACACATTAAAATGAGGCTAGCTCCTGACTTCTGTGTGCTTAACATGCTCATTATGTTACTATAGAAAAATATTATTCATAGATGGAATTCAGAAAAAAAGGAAAGAGGAAAGAAGGAGAAAATTCCAGAATAGAAAAAAAAAAAATTACTGGTTAGACACTGTGGAAAAAAATTACCAGGCTAGACACTGCAAAACGCTGTACATCATGTAACTCATACAGCCTTCAAGAAGATGCTCCTCTTCTACATATCTTAGAAAGTCTGCAGAAAGCTGCAAACTGAAGGAACCGTGCAGCTCACACCCTTCAAGCTACATCATGAATGTGGAAAGGGCTCTGCAGTGAGAGACATGCCAATGGCAAGAATTACTTTTCACAAGACTTAAACAAGGCCCGTGCACCGCTACAAAGAAATTTAACCCCTCAAAAGAGGGATTAGTGTAATTACTTCTGTGATGAATAGGATGAATTTAATTCAAATTGCATACATCTAAAAAACATTTTCAACACTGCAATTCTGCTTCCATATGAAAAAACTAAAACCCTATGCTCACTGCACTTCCACTTTCTATTGTGTTCTCTATCAGTTTCTCCCATCCACTTCACTTGCTATCAGCTTTAAGGAACTGTGATGTTCAGATTCACTACTATTGCATATCTTGCTATATTTGATTATGGTAGGCTGCCTGTCTCTTTCGTCTTGAAGATGAGACTTGCTGCTTAGTTTAGCTTTAAAAAAAAAGTTATATTTAATGAAGTGATCATCTTTGTAAAATAAAATAATCCCCAAAGCATTCACTGAATTTTGGGATACTGTTTTCTTGGTTGCTCTGTCTGAAAGTGGTTGGACTTTGCTCATCTCTGCAGCTGGTGATGGGAAGAGGTAGATGTCCAGCCCTTACAAAGCTCAAGTCAATTAGGCATCTGAGATTGCACAGCAGAAGCTGATGCATTCAAAACCACCCCTCTAAAAATGTCACGCCAGGATTGTTCAGACTGAACAGGAGAACAACATTTCAAAAGAACATCCTGCTCAAAAGCTAAAAAAAACATTGCAAACAAAAAAGTAAAAATAAACACACCGAAAAGAAGCTGTTCAAAACGGCAGTAATTCATTAAGAAAATAACCACTGCTCACCCCAAGAGATTCCCAACACATTTCACAAATCATGAATTAAATTCAGACTCACTTTGTATTTCTGGTACCTTGATAGGCTTCCTCAGAGTGGGATGCAGGAGTGTTGGGCAGGGCCCACACACTGCTGTAGTTTCTCCCTGGTCTGTTATGAAGGATCACAGCAGTTCCTTTTGCTTCTCTTGCTAAAACTAACCAGCACTTTAATTAAGAAGCCTTATTATGAGCTCTTTTTTTTTGCCACAGCTTCCTGAGATTAACACTACTCTGGACCCTTCTGGTATGGCTTACCCGAGCTGCTAAGGCTGAATGTTAAAATACAGTTACTGTGTCCTTTGACCCCAGCTTTACTCGAGTGTATTTCCAGTTGGGCTGCTGCTTTCCCTGATTTTGTATCTATCCCTTCACCCAACAATGAAATCCATCCTCCAGCGCTTTTCAGCCATGCACAGCAGGTTAGGAGCAGAAGCAACAACTGCCCAATTAAAATCAAAATGTCAGATGTGCAGAAGGCAAACTGAAATCTGCCTGGGCAATCAGGGCAAACACCTTTACACTTATGCAATTAGCTGAAGGATAATTGATGACCACAGGCAATCAACCTACACTTGCAGGTCTCATGTGCAAGAAATATGCTAGAGCCTATCATTCAGTATTGACTCAGAGGAAAAAGCTTGATTCTCTCTGAGTCACTAACACTGTCTCCTGGAGTGCTGAGGGTTTCCTTAAAAATCTCCCCTAAATTACCAGATGAAATAACAAGGTGCTTAGAAGACTCAAAGCAGTGGCTACAAGTGTGCTACCATTCCCAGTTTCTCTGTAGGTTACAGTATACAAAGAACAGTAAAAGCTCTTTAACTTGCTGCGGAAAGGAATCCTTCATTAGAGAGCGGTACCCCTGATGATTTATTACAGCAAGACAGTAATAATATAGGTAAAAGCAGGTGTGGTGAGCTTTGAGGCAGTACCAAAAAGAGAAATCAAGCCAGAAAGAGGAACTCTTATTCTAGAGTACCAAAGGCTATCCAAAGAACTGTCCTGAAACAACTGCCCTGGTACAACAACACTGGGAGAGCTCCTCATTCAAACAAGCTCTTCATCTTTCCTCCTGTCTACTTCCTACTGTTGATTTACCTTTCTCTTTAGAATGAGAGCTTGCTGAGGCCCGGCTTTTCTTCTGCTATGACTTTGCCTGCACCCCAAAAACTGATGTCTGGGTTTTTTTTTTTTGTTTGTTTGTGGGTGTTTTTAATCAAGACAGCTGCTGCATAGTAAATTCCCAATGGAATTATTACCTTGTTGTAGCTGTTTGAGGTACCTTTCAGGCAGGTGTATTGTATTTACCACAGCTAGCCACATTGCCATAAAATCACCTGTACTTTCTCTTTCCTGAGATTCCACACTCAGGAATATACCTGGAGTAAGCCACCTGAATATTAAAGTGCTGCTTGTTTTTGGCAATGCAGACATAACCTCTGTCAGTGCAGAGCATCCAGTGTCAACAGTGTCTGAAAGCCAGTTGATGCCTTTCTGTAAAAGAACTAATTAATAATAAAGCTCAGGATGCTTAAAGAGCTGACCCTCAAAAGCCTTGGAGATTTGAGAAAATATTTCTAAACCCATTCTGCAGTTGCAGTTATTAATGAATGATTAATTTTTACAGACATCATCTTGTGGTTGCTTCAACCCTGTTTCCCACAGTGACCTCAACAGTCGAGATGAGCAAATCAGAAGAGTGTTGAAAAACAGTTAAAAAATCAAAATAAAATTAATTAGTATATACTATGGAGGTACTTGTCGTGTCTATGTACTTACAGTTGATCTGAGTTTTGCATTTAAAATAAAGATTCATTGGTTTGGCTATGGCGCACATTAAGAATTACAGCACTAACTGTAAAGCCACATAATGAATTTCCTCAGAAGCTACAAGTAAACCTATTAACTAGTTTATTAAGTAAAAGTATTTACTTTTGTTTCCTTCTATAGCCTCAATAATTAATTAATCCAGATTTACATTCTACTTAAAGATCCTCTACGATACTTCTTATAAAAAACCTTCCCTTCAAAAAAACCCTGGTGTTTAATTTATTCCTTCACACTGGGATTCTTGGTACACAGCAGAGCCTCCACCATTTTTCAACAGGGACGTTTGGCTTCACTTCTGTTGGAACAAAAAGAAGCAGCTGCTACTCTGAATGATGAAACTCTGTGAGCAGCAGTATCAGCCCCACTGAGAACTGCCTTGTTGTGATGTCGTGGGAAAGGAAAAATATTTTCTTGAACATCATTTAAAGCTAATCTGACAACACAAACATTCAGAGGCTTTGATTATTGAATGGGCTCATTACAGCAAAAGGAGAAGACAGCATTAAACCATTTAGGCATGTGCTACAGGTGTAATTACTTAGGATACAGGAGATAGCAATATACACTACATCAAATCAGTAGGCAAAGGATGCAACTGCTGTACATGGCCCCTGCTGAAGGTAATGACATGATTATGATGCCTATATAATTTTCAGCAATGTAATATTGCATGCCTATTCATCCCCTTCCACTGAGAATGTCAAAGTACTTGATGACTTCAATGAATTAAGATTCACCTTCTGTTGAAGACGGGAAAGTATTTTCAGACTAGATTCACTTCTCTTCGGCAAGAGAGTAAATCAGGAGAATTTTTGTTTGGTTTGATGGATTTCATCTCAGAGATCTGTTGCACAAGTAGGATTACCAAGAAAGAAGAATTCAAGCACATAATGCTTCAACCACGGCATTACTTCTGTCTGTCGGTGTAAAGGTAATACAGTTTGAAACTTGATAATACAACTTGAAACTGTAAACTAATCACCCCATTAGAGCTAGAAAGTCCTTGTTCCATTTCTGCGTATAGCTCTGCATGCTTGGTTGACAGAGGGTGAGGACACCTTTGTCAGAATCATTATGTTTTGATCATTATGTTTGGGTAGCGTACTGGAGACAGACCGATAGTCTGATCTAGTACAGCAAATCCCATGTACAGTCTGATAGAAGGCCTCCAGTATCCTATCTTTATACACTTTATACACTATACACTTCTGCATGAAAAACAATTACCAGGGCACATTCATACACAGAGACAATTTGAGAAGTTTCTCCATATCCTAAAATAATCCCCGTTTAGATTGCAGGGTTACGGAGTCTTTCTCCTGTGCCAGAACTCAGCTGTAGCTTGGAGTGGCTACGACCTGGAAACATGATGCTACTTATGTAGCTAGTTTTTTAAAAATAAAAAAAAGAATGCCAGAGCTCTAAGGGTTAAAGTTTCTACTCTTAAGGATTACTGGTGGATTTGTCATGATCAGATAACAAAAAAAAGTTGGGGAACTGGAAAGGGAAGTCTAGAGAACGCGAAGCATACAGTCAGTGCCTCAGGGAAAAGAATGGCATGTAATTAGTACTGTACACTGCTCTGAAAAGATAAACCCATATATAAAAAAGGTTATCGAGTCAGGGAGAGGAAGGAAGGATGGAACTTGGAGCTCCAAGAGAGGGGAAAAAAGAGTTTCAGCATGTATTGGTGTATACTGTTCATTTAAGCATTCCCATCGTTTTCTTTCATCTCATAATATTTTGCAGTACTGACCCGTGATCTTAGTGCCAGGATAATGTATCCATTCTCAGCAAGGTTATTCTTCAAAGATTACTCTCTCCTGCTTAGATGTTATTTAAATGGCACTTTAGCACAAATCTCTGATCAACAGAACAATTAAAAAAATGTAAGGCTACAGGAAGAACTTTCCAAGATCCCATTTTTCATTCTCATCTATTTGAAATCATTCTAGAAACAGTATTTACAGCAACTGCACTTCAGAAACAAAGTTCTGGACTAAAGCTAAAAGAAAAATAAGATGCCCTTCTTACTCAGATTCTGCAGCTGGGTAAGCCTAGCAGCTGTGGGATAGTAGTGACCAAACATCAGAAGCATCAACTCACTAGAATGGTTATATCATGGGAATCAGTTTGTACCTCGAAGCAAGAAAACTATAGTACATACACTTTTAGCCTAGCTAATATCACTACCAATTCTGCTCACGTTTGTGCAAGTCTCTCCCCCCTTTCTCTTTTAAAAAAGAGCTTATTGGAAATCATATTTAAAATTAAACTGTCACTATAAAATGCAAAAACCAAGACAGCCTTGCCCAGTGGTGAAGAAACAAGATCAAGAATCCTGTTTCTAAGCCCAGCTCAGCTAAAGATTTGCTGTGCATCCTTGGGCGAGTCACTTCACCTCTCTGTAGGATACATCTAAAAAGTACAGTGTAGTCATACATGGAGATATGTAAATGGAATGGGGTACTGAAAACCATAAAGCTGCATTCTTGGAAGGCCAGTTTATTTTTGCAGATTGTCAAGTTAGTCAAGCTAGTATGGCTATAGTGCTTCTGTCACCTCAACGTTGTTACGTTCATGTATGTGGGCCTGATTCACTTATAAATTAAACCAAACATATAAATATATATAAAAATAATACAAATATAGATAAATATACAAAAAATTATAAATGTAAATAAAACTATATAAATATAAATATGTAAATAATATAAATTAAAGTTATAAATGTGCATTCATAATCACCTACCTTAAGGGCAAATGGGGAAAAGGCCCATCAATAGGCAAAATATGTGTAGACATTAAGATTAAAGACGTATACAAGAAAGGCATAGTTACTACCATATAATCCCTGGTGGTAATATACTTCCTTTGCTGCCCAAATGTACAAAGAATGTTGGAAAACTGAGCTGAAAAGACTAAAAAGTCTCCTTCAAGGGAGCTGTAAAATAAAGAATTTTGATAGATATCAAGGGATTTATGGATACCATTTGTGCTGACTGGAATATGGCTTGCAGCCAGCCCTGAGCTTCAGATCAAGCATGTGACAGTCATTATACTGTGTATAGTGATTTGAGGAACTGAAAGAAAACAAAATAACTATTCTCCTCTTACACCAAAACCAGACGCTGGAGAGAAGGGAGAAAGCTAGAGGAAGATGGGGCCTTATTATATTGTAAAAACTAAAGAAACTAAAACAAGCCCCAAAGACATAGGTATATCAAGTCTTGATAGCAATACTTAATTATTGGTAAAACATACGGCATTTTCTCAGCCACAGTGGGTAGGCCATTCAGACTAATATCAGAGACTGAACTTGCCAGTGAGTGTATTTTATGGTATATATCTTACAGCTCCACTAAGAGGAGAATTTCAAGTGAAAATACTGTTAAGGGAAGAAACGTAGTGCAGGGAATGAAGATCATTTTCATTATGTCAGGCAGTAAAAATAAACCAAAAGAGACTGCCTACAGCAGTAGTTCCAGACCTGTGGCTTAATAGCAACCTCTTGCCTGCCAAACTTTCAGATATTGCTTGTGGCCAGAGAGAGCTGCTGTCAAGCTGCAAATTGATGGGGAGGACAAAGCATAACACTGTACAGAGGACATTACATCCTCACTGCTGTTGCCCTTGAATCAGCAAAAATGGAGGGCACTGGCATATGGCTTCAAGAGTAGAAGTAGGGGACAGGGGAGAAAGAAATTCTGTAAAGGAAGACAGTTTGAAGAGAGAAGTGATGTATTTTATTAGAGTAATGGCTATAACTTATCAAAACCAGACAAGATTGCAGACATGCTGTATCTTCTGCAAACTAATGTAAGAAGGTGTGAAAGAGATCAGGACAGACAGCTAACTTGAGCAGCAGATCCCTGGTTCAGTGGGAGTTGTGCAAAATTTTATCTTGTGAAAGACCAATTTTTGTTCTGCCCAGGCAGATCCCTCAGTCTTAACAATTTTAGGAGATGTGTGCGGAAGGTAAAGATGAAAACAGCTTCAAAATCCAGACAACAAAATTAAGCTAAGTTTAGATGTGTACATTTCCTATTGCCTATCCATCCATCTCCAGGGTATTCTGCTTTCTTGATAAAAATGGGAATGACACACGGCGCTATGTTGTGTTTTATCTCTTATCTGTGGGGTTGTCAAGTTTGGATGCAAGAAAGAAACAGAAAAAATGTCACTAGATACGGAAGTAAGAGGAATTGCTTCACTGGGACACAAACAGCTTTTTTTCACCAAGCCACTACTAAGGGAACATGTTTTCTCCATATGTTTTCCCTGGCATATTTTACCATCACATCAAAACCAGGGTTTATGTTATATTCAGAGACCTGGGAGTAGAGGCCAAAGCACGGGCACCTCTCTCCTTCCACTTCTAAGTGAATGACCAGCATTGCTACCTGAATTAGCTACAGGCGTCCATGCCAAAACATAACTGGTGGGCAACACTTTTTCATCCCAAAACCCAGCTCCTCCTGCCGTGCCCATTAACTAAAAACTCAGTCATTATAAAACCTTTCTTCTCCAGACAAATTTAAATGTGACAGCTTCTCCCGCTGCTGCTGAAGAGAGTTTAGATTATTATTTTTTCTAAGAAAGTTTTGTGATGATAGTGTGCTACTAAATCATATCTTGGAGACTGATGCCGTTTTTGCTCACAGGTTAACTGCAAGACAAGTCAAGCATTATGAACTTTCTCTATGTACACAAACACACATGAAACACACACCGATCTTGCCACACTGCTCTATAGCACTCCATTCTAAAGAAATGTGTTTTAACAATACTGCCTATTACACTTACAATGCACCAAAAAACTTTACAACAACATTAAAAAGCAATTAAGGAAAAAATAAATTCATGCCTGTCCCCTCGCGACCCCACCACATTCCGCAGGAGACATTAAAAGGAGGGTCAACGATGCCAGATCTACAGTTGCCAGAATCATTTTTCTTTCTAGACATCTTGCCCCAGTTGGTATGATCACACTGGGTGTCTTAGAGACACAATAGTTTGATCTCTGTCAGAGCAACCTCAAAGTTTCTGGGAAATCTGGAAATCTCTTTGCTTTGTGCTTCTGACTGAAAAAAAAAAAATAATTCCCCATTCATTATTTTCTTCGCTCTGTTCCAATAAATACCCTCCTTCTGAGCACAGTCCTGATCCCCCATTGACAAGGAGAAAAACCTGGTGCACCTGCGATGGAAATGAAGACACATTAAATCTCGAGCCTTGCAGCTAAGACCTTACTTGTTTAACTCTGCAGAAAATGTGACGCTAATTTAGCCAATGCATCTACCCCTAAAACTTCACAGTGAAAGAAGCAAGCAGTGGAGCAGATCTGTACCTTCGAGGCAGGTGGTTGCACTCTGCTGTTTCAGGATCTGTGTTGAGACAAAGCAGTGTGGAATGGCACAAGTCTCATAACAAGATTAACGAACTCGCCTCCTGTCCTCAGAGCAAGTGCTTAGCAAGGGCTGAAGTCTGCGGAGCCATGCGGGACGCATAAGTCTTCACCGCAGCATCTTCGCTTCTCCCTCGCAAAGCGCAGCCAATCAAGCTGGCAGGGTGCAAACCACAAACCGTGCAGGAACTCACAGGCACGGTAGCTCACTGAGCTGGGTGTGGGACTCAGCTTACTGTGGTTTTATTCTCTTACTGCGAGGGTTACGGCTGCTCTAGAGCAGTTTTGCTGAACACTACACAGCTGCTTGCTGCTCCAGCTGCATGTCACGTGCTGGGGCACCCCATAACCTGCTTAATACTCTGATATTTAATATATCTGTCTGGAAAGCACTGGCCCCTTTAGACACAACTAGGGATCCCCAGGAGCAAGCCGTGAAAAGTCTCCTAAAACGTGCTCTCTTCTCTCACAGTGGTGGTCATAAGCATTTGAACTTGTGGAGCACATCCCATTTGCTGTAACAGAGTCCATGGGTGCTTACACACAGTGAACCCACACGTGAAGACATGTTTGTATCTCTGTAACCAAACAGACACAGGCAAACACAAAGACCATCTTGTGCCTGGGTAGGCACAAGCCAAGAGGGAGTTGATGTAAGAAAGAGTCCAGGATTTCACCAGATTCTGTGACTAGTGTGAAGCAGGGGCTGTCTTCAAGCTGTGAGAAAAAAGGTATGAAAATCTGATTATTGTAAGAACACAGAAAAGGCAGATTTGCCTATTTGGCTGTTGCATCAGTTTAGCCACTAGCAGGGTTACATCGCAGGACAGCGGCCTGGACTGTGACCTACTCAAAGCTGCGACCACTTGTCTGGCCAACACCTGTGTTATGGCTCTTTCAGATGGCAAAATATTTATAGGCCACATAAATGCCGTAAAAAAAAAATTAAAAAAATTAAGTCTTTCTCCTCAGGTGAGTAAAGGCTGAAAAGACACTACTGACTTATCACACCAACCTGTCCCCCTCACACCTTCCTCTGCTCCCTTCCCGCCAGCCTGACAGCAAATGGCAGGGGTCTCCCGCCCCCCACAGCAGGGGCTGTCGAGAAAGCTGATTGGGCAACAGAAGGAAGTGGTGGGCTTAAAAAGGTGATTGACAGCAGCTCTTCAGGGATGAGGAAGGCTTGGAAGGCAGGGAGGGGTGGGGCTTGAGAGGATGATTGACAATCCCTTTTGGACTGCAAGGACCCTATGGGGGAAGGGAGGGGTGGTTGGAAGCATTCTGATTGGATTAGGTGAGAAGGAGGGCGGGTGTTTTCAGATGATTGGCAGCAGTTTGAATCTCCCAGGGAAAAGGTTACCCAACAGTCACTACTGTTCGGGCTTCCTGAGGTAACAGGGAGGAGGGAGAGGGGCCGTGTAAGTCCATCCATGTGCCCTCACCTATGTCAACCCCACTGCTCATTAACTCCGCACATTAATTACAATGGGGCGGGAGTTACTCCTGCTCCACGCTCATCCTGTCCCTGCTGGGGCCTGGCCTCCTGAAAGGCTGTTTTCCCTCCCATCTTTTCTTCCTTGCCCTCAGAGCTCCAGTCCCTGCTCCTGCCTGAGGGCTGCCAAGTGCCAGCAGGGCCCCTGTGGGATAAGGGTTATGGGTGATTGGAAAACTGGTTGCTACAGGAGAGCAGAGAGCCCCCTTAGGAAACAGAGCCCGTGCCCTGGCCCATGGGCTGCCTGATGCTGTGCCTGCAGCAGTTACCACCAGGCTTTTCAGAGAAAAGTAAAAAGGAGTTGACATCAAGTGAAATTTCCCCCTGCAGCCATCACTCTTAGACCACTTAAAATCATAGCTTAAAAACATAGTCTAAATTCTGTCTGGTAAACAGTAAGCCAGGAAGGGGCTGCAGCTGAAATAGATTCATAAAAGATCAAGTTCCTGAGTCAGTGAGATCCACAGACCCTGATTTCTTGAAGCCACTTTCTTGACTTTGTACCAGTTTGAGGATCTGGATGGGATTCCGTTTCCTTGAGTGTGGTTCAGACCCTGGCCAAATGGTCTGTGCTTTTTCCAGCCTCATGCTCAAAAGTAGCAGGAAAAAAAAAAAAAAAAGTTTTAAGTCCTAACTGTTGTTGACTTTGAAGAACAAGCAGCCAGGTTTCTCAGGCTTGATCTGTGTCCCTCAAAATAGAAATGGCCAAATTTTATTGATAATATTGAAATGTTTAGTATTGACAACAAGCATTCTTAATGATATCTTTTGTCCAAAAAGTTACAGAGAAGGATTAAGTTGTTTTGTGAATGTCTATTTAAAATAATTTAAGTACTTTCAATATGAAATGTTCTGATTTTCAGCTTAAACAGCTCTTTATCTCAAAATTTACTTGGATTTGAATAAAAAGGTAAAAACATCTTAAACAAAAAAAACCCCTATTTTGGGGCAAAACACAACTTTCCATTTGGCCTAAGATAAAATACTCTCAACTATTCAGCCAAAGGTATTTTTTGTTTTGCATTAGAGACTTCAATCTTGCAAGCGAACTAAAAATCAGTTATATATGCAGCACTGTAGCGCTAATCACATAGAGTTGGCTCAAGAACAGAAGCACAGAACGCAAGAATCAAATGTTGGTGTCTTGTCTACTAACACTAAGACCTAAACAGCGTTCAACTTCATTTATATGACATGGTTTGTCTGACATTCACTGACAAACAAAAGCAAAAGACAGGAAATTAATGTATGGCTATATCCTGGCTTCAGTCCTCTATAGTCTCAATGGCTCAATTTCAATATTATTTAAATGCAAACACCTATCAAATTTTATATTTCAGAGGGGTTTTGGCTTTGTTGTTTGAGAGCTGTGTTGGTTTTTTTTTTTTTTTGTCAGAGGATGATCTTTTAGGCTAATAGCTTGTTTTAGTTATGAGTCAACCATATTGATGTATTTTTATCCCTAGCACATCCTAGTCTTTTAGTGTCTTAGAGAACTGGATAAACAACTACATCTCAGCATTAAGATTATATGATTTCTCAATATAGAAGCCCTGTATGGTATTACCTCCAAAACACTTGTAATGCCATGTCACTGTAGTACATTCTTTTTACATTTCTGAAATATTCCTAAGCTCCTGGAGTGAATGAGAAGTGTATTGTTCCTGTTGTTGTTTTTTATGCATACAGAACGTCAAGCTGTCACTCTTGAACTTTTCACCATTTACTACAACCAAAGAAACAGAAGAAAACACGGCATGCCCTGC
Source organism: Tringa tobata (assembly GCA_033628505.1). Lineage (NCBI taxonomy): Eukaryota > Metazoa > Chordata > Aves > Charadriiformes > Scolopacidae > Tringa > Tringa tobata. The sequence continues at coordinate 484,262 of JAHREE010000115.1, read as the reverse complement.
TAGTTCAGAATACACCTCATCAAAATCCTAGACCTACAAAAAACAAACCCAGTGGGGACCCAGCTAAGGAAAACATGGGTACTAAGTTTTCTGTTAAGGCAAGTTAGGATTGCAGGAGGCTTATCTAATCGACTTGTAAAAACAAAGCAAATCATTGTATGCTGCCATATAACCAATGTCACAGTGCAACTCTGACAGAGAGAAAAAGAGAGAGAAACATACAAAGGCAAGAGAGGAATCTCATGATTGAAGTTTTTAATAGCTTCATTGAAACATATGATAAAATCAGTTTCTCTCAGCAGGAGAGAGACAGATAAAAATGGACTCCATTTGAAGTGCAAACAACAAAGAGACACGGGGAGTTGTAAAACATACAGCACCCTCATAAAGATCCCACTTTCTCTCAGTTCTAAGTGTTTGCAACTGTCTCTCCCTGTGAAATCTTAATTAAACCAATATATTTCCCATCTAAGTCATTTGAAGATGCGTGTAGTTTGATAAAAAGGTTAATTAGCTCTATTCTTAAAAAAAATTAAAAAGGTACTGTTTTGATCTTTTGCTTGAAATTCACGCCTATCCTTGCATTAAAAATATCCCTCAATCTGGACTGTGGTAGCTAGCAGACAGCATGCTTGTAAGTGGGGCTGTGTGGAGGGGGCTCAGATGGAAAACAAACATTTATTATGAATTTTAATATTTTTACCTTTTGTTCTCATAACGTGTATTACAGATTGTCTCCCTTCTTTAGGCTGGGTGTTTGTCAGAGCTTAAAATCAAATTGATGCATGATGAAGGCGGACCCTTCTCTGGTGACTCAGCTGGGAATTGCACAGAAATCTACCCAGTCTGAGGCTAACTAATAAAAGAAAGGGAGAGGAACAGGAACATCTCATAAAGCTGTGAAATGACAATTCACAAGCATCATTTAAATCATTTGGAGGCTGCATTCCCTTTTTATGCTATTACTGCATTGAATAAAATGCACCTCCTATGGAGTATACCAGCTGTGAAAGCTGACAGATCCAAGCCGATCGGTCTAGAAACACTGTTGTTACAGTTTAGCAGAGCAATTCACAGACAAATGGAAGCTCTTGTTTTAATTCCTTCACCTCTCTGCTCTTGTTTAGAGTCCTTCAACAATTCCATAGACAGAAGGGTTGCAATAGATTGACACGAGATATTTCCTTCCTTTCTCCCTAGTTGCAGATACTGTCCTTTTGCTGTAATGTAACTTTCTCCAGGTCTGACATTTGCATTTGGATCTTGTTATAGGTGTGATCAAAATGCTAGCTGCGGTACCACTGTAAGTCAACTGAAGCTGTGGTTTAATAGTAGAAGGTGTTAGGCTATGTTTAAACAAGCTTACTGGACAAGAAAATCATCCATTTCTTCTTTTACTTGCTCTCTGTTCTTGGTAGACTTTATATTGGGAAGCATCTGAATACGGTGTTTTCAACCTCTAAACATCAAAGCACTTAATTATTATGGTATATATTATTGAGTAGAACCAAGCCACTTTCCAATTTTTGGTGCCAAATTGCAGTCTCTCCAAAAGGCGAGGGTAGGCATATTCTCTGTATTTTCCCCTTAGGCATGTCATGGTGGCTGTATTTTTTGTTAAAGACAGCTGAGTGGGACCAAAAGGTTATTGCAGAAAGCAGTCTTTTCTGTCTTCCAGTTCTGTAATTTTGCTGCTCTGGAATCCCAATGTTGGCTGTCTTAGCACAGATGAGAAATGGAGAATGGGATTATTTCTATCTCTGCTTCTTTCTCCAGAATTCTGAGTGAATGGTATCATGTTTGAGCTGTTACATTTGCAGAACTGTGTTCAGTTTTCTGATTTGCAGAATAGAATAAGCATCACGAGAAATGCCTGGCATCGCTTACTGACACTAGACACAAAATATTTTTTTATCTATGGCACTCAGGAGGCTCAATGAAGAACTTTATGAAAAATTATTCTGAGGCCAAAGTCAAGGAAGTCTGTGTAACAATCCTTGCACCCTGCCCCTTCCCCGAAGCGCACTAATGTGGGAGATCAGTGAACTAACACACAGTGTGGTTTCTCTTTCTGAGATCATGGATATGTCATGCCACAGGATGAATGACTGCAGAAGGAAATGAAGGCATGTGTGTAAGTGCCTCGCACGGTTGGATTATTTTATCAATATGGATCAGAGAAAGTCAGACAACATTGTCAATAGGGCTTCTTCAACACTGAGACATTGAAGAATTTTCATTGTATGGATAACACTGGGAGGAATCAAGGATGACTTGAGAAGGCCTGTCAAATAAAATTAGGAAGTTTGGGGGAGATTATTTAAACTAATTGCTCAAGGAACGAGAGCAAGTAATTAGAGCTGCACAAAGGAAGCAGAAAGAGAGAAAGGGAAAACAACTTTTTCCGTGTAGTTTCAGAAAAAAAATACTTGAAAGTACTAACACCTAAGAATTTAGGAAAAATTACATCACTGCTGACTTTAGGCTTACATATCAGTGGAAACGTTTTGAATATAAAGACAGGTGGGCAGAAATGTCTTGAAAACTGAAAAGAAATTAGCATCTGTTTGGCGTTTCTGAAAATTAGGAGCTTGAAAATAAGCAAGACAAACTAATATTTCCTGGCCCTAAAATACATATTAAAATAGATTGTTGTTTATATTGCTCTCTCATAACTATGTTTTCCTAGATTAATGAAGGGAATTGCACCGGAGAAGACAGTTAGGCAGAATCTGTGTATATAAATTCCTAGTTATATGAATACTAATATGAGAGGAGGGCAATTAACATGGCTGCTCAGTGCTATGATAGCCCAGACAAGTTACTAAGCAGCACCCCAGGTGTATGCCAGCTAGGAAGCAAGTGCTGAAGCAGTTTCAGCCAGCAGGTTTGCTCATTCTGCAGTTTTGACAGATGCCACTGGTAGAAACAAGTTGGTTTTCAAGCAAATGTGATTTTGCCAAGAAATCATACTAAAGACGCCATAATGCTCATAAGAGCAGTACAGTAGTGTACAGGGTCAGGCAAAAGGCCCATCTGGCCCAATGTCCTCTAGCTGAGTGTGCCAATAAGATCTATTTACAGAAGATGGGCAGGAAGAAGAGAAACAAAGTGAGGCTCCTCTTAACATTCCTTCCAGAAATTGTTTCTTGTAACAATCTGGGGGCTTGTTGAGCTAGAGATTGTATTTGAACAATTATATTTAAGAGCCACTTATATTCTATAAATTTGTCCATTTATGTTTTTTCCCTTCACTACACTCTATGACAATAAATGCTCCAATTTACTTAATGCACAGTAAGGCAGAATACTTCCTTCTTTTTGTTTAAAACTACTACCTGGTAATTTTGATAATGCAAGTTTATTACTGTTGAAGAAGCTAGGTTACGCTAAATTAATAGACTTCAAGTCCAACGAAGTTTACATTCAAAGTAAAGACTCAATGTTTATCACTGACATTTAAGTAACTTTCTCTATTTCATAATTAATGAAATTGGTTGATAAACTTTGTAGTTTAGGAAGTCTGTAAGAGCATATAAAAGTTGTTATCTTTATGTTCAATACCATCTCTAGACATTGTTTTTAGCTCTGAACCTGCAAGAAGTTATTGATAATTACTATCTAACATCTTTATGGTGAAAAGAAATGGAAATGCCAATCAATTCATAGTAGAAAATATCCACACTACAAAGACAATTATCCAGTTCATATCAATTATTCCACTTGCTGGAAATCCCTGCAGAGAATCTGAGCATAAGAGGGGAAAGTGACCTTCCTATTGTTTATCCTATTGTAGAGTGTTTCTTCTTGCACATTACTGACAAACTAATGAAGGAACAAGAGTCATGTTCTGTTCTTGGCCATATGATAGCTGGTATCTGCTACATGTAGGAATTGCGTATTTTTTATATTGTCATCTGGCATATTATAGGAGAATCCATATTTTGAAAACTACTTTTTATAAGGAACAGAAAGAATGAAGCACAAGCAGAGCACCAACGTTTTCATTCAAAAATAAATCAAGGTAGCCATTGCCTATATTTTCTATATGATAGACCTTTAAAAATTTAAATTAAATACCTCAGAACAATTACCAGAAAGTCAAAGCCAGAGAAACAATCTTCTTTTCCTTCCCCCTTCCACAGCACTCTCAATTAGAATGAGGGTTATTTATATAGGACACAGAATTGCTCATCAAGTCAATTTGCATTCTGGGGAACAAATAGATGGATTACAGCATTATGTATAAAACTTATTCCTGCGGTAGTGATCCATGAAATTGCAGTTAATTTTGCTGAAATGGACCATTATATTTTTAAGTAGAAGTGAAAGAAAATGAGAAAGAAGAGGTAAACTGCTAGGAACTGAACTTCAAATACAAGATTAAATTATTAGTAGGAACGCAGCACTGCTGGGAACAGCATGAGCTGCTAGATGAAGCCACTGACCTGTTGGCTTTCAGACACAACCAAGTATCCGCCTTGCCGTAGTAAATTAGATGAATTATTGGTAGTGATGGGCCTGTCACATTGCACATTCGTGTCCCCAAGTGATGTATGTGAAAGTGAATTCCTGCTGCTACAAGCTCCATACAGCTCCTACTGGCTCTGAGGTGCCAACAGCATGCATCTGCTCTGTGCAACAAATAATTGCATTGTGACACTTCTATGGTACAGCTGTGCATAATGATTTTGCTTGATTTTATACTGATAGATGAGATAAATTCAAGACTTCTTAATGATTGTACGAAAATCTGGGAGCTATGAGGTTAGACTAAGAAAAACTCTAACTATACCATGAGAAATTGCATTTCAATGCCCTTTTTTCCCCTTTCTCAGCAAAAGATGATGGCATGTGCTTCCACCTTGTCACTGCTTGACTTGAAAGCACTATGTGGTTTAATGCGGTTTCAGAACAAGTCAGAAAAACCAATTACCATTTGGTCACTCAGTTCTAAGTGTTGTGTCACTGTCTTAACTATTGTCCTTCATCTGAGTTTTGATAACTAGCAATACATGCAACCTTACTCCACCCCATTTGTGAAGTAAAATACTTTAACTTAAAAGCCCTCTGAAAAGCAATTTGAGAGCCCTGTACTCATCTATGACAAGAAGTAACCACCTGAACTACCAGCTGCAACTCCAATTAATTAGTCCGTCATGTCAGTGGGTTTAGGACACTCCAGGGCAAAATTCATCAGTCTGACAGTACAGGGAGACTAAGGGCATTATCAGATTCAATACTTGAAAAAATTATCAACAATAGAAACAAGGAACAAAAGAGAAAAAGTAATATACAGAGAAGGAGATCTTGGTTCTGAATTTTCAGGCTTATAATTAAAAGAGAGGAGGAAGCCAGGGGTCTTTCAGTGTCTGCAGCCTGTCTCTTGAGGCATTCTATGGCATATGTTAATGTCTCTGCTCAGCATGCCAAAACCAGCAAAAAATCTGCCTTATCTTCCCTTTCTTATGGTTCCTGACAGCATCAGAAGAAGTAATATGACACACAGGCATCAAGATAACATGACATTACTAGATGTTGTACCTCCTATACTATGCTGTCCCCTTAGAAGGCTACTATAAAAGGCTGTTCACGAACATTATATTTCTTTCAACTTTCTACCAGAATTTCCTGGTTCAGGCAAACTTCAACCTAAACAGCTCAAGCTTAAAGTTTAAGAATATATGTGCTACAACTTTAATTGATTAAAAATGAAAATGCTTTCCATGCTAAAAAAGTGCCATCTGTTAAAAATAAATGTTAAAAAACCACACAAAGCAAAAAGTAAAAACTACAGGTCAATTGTTCCGGAAAAAGGGGAAAATGGAAGCATTTAGGAAAAAAGGAATGGGTCTGTCATAGTACTCTCTTGTGTCGTCACAAGTAGAGTTGTGTTATGGGTGTTTGAATCGAGAAAACATTTCTGCATCTCAGCCTGTTTGTCTGTTGTCTTAGACACTATTTGGTACAACTTGGTCTGACCAAAAAATTTAATTCAAAACTGGAATAGCAGGGTCTATTGGTAGTTGGTCTTAGAATAGCTTGGCAGAAAGCACATTGGGATTCCACAACCAGGAAAACACAGAATTTCTTTGGGTCAAGACTGAAGTGCCTGTTCAGAACTAGGAAGAGAGCATCAGTAGGGGAATAACAGTCTGTTTAATGGACTCTTGTTCAAACTGTGCAATAGCATGGGGACTGAAAAGTACAGAGACCAGAACACGGATGCTGTAGAAACGGTAGATTAAATGCTCTGAAAAGGTGGGTAGAGATCAATAGAATGGTTACAGTAGATTTGTAACACAGCTTGCTTTATGCTTGATCCCAGCTACAGATGTCTTGCAGAATTTAGAGACTACTAGTATTCAAACAAACTAGATAGGATATATAGGTAAAAGGGGAAATTAATACTTTGGGTTTTAGGCAGGATTCAAAAGAGTCCTCCACTTTCCAGGTGTATCGCTACTTTCAGAATAAAACGTCAGATGATATTGTCTGTGAAATAATATGGGAATAAGATGACTGTGCGCTAGTGTTAACTAAGTCAGTATGGCCCTGTGCCACAAAACAAAGAGAAATTGCCCACTGGTGGCATATTTTCAGTTATTTTTGTACTGCTTTTACAGATATCAGATATTACAGAGGTCTGAAAAACATCAAGGCTATTTATTCATGAGTGAATAATTCTACATAGCATTTAAACTATAAAATGAAACGAGGGGAAACTTGTGAATAATTAATATTGCCAGGAGTTAATTTTGTTCAGATAATCTTCTAAAATGCTGTAAATTTCATTTGAGCTGAAGTCACAGTAGGAAACGTCACTAAAGAAGACAGTGTTTAATATCAGAAAAAATCTACTCAGAATTTTTGTCTTTTTTTTCCTAAGACTTAAATGCCAAATATTGAATACAAAGTTACAGGACATGACTATTCAAGTTGACATACCGTCCAAACCAACCAAAGTCACTGTGTACAGCATTTAGTCTGTTGCTGCACCTTTCACCCTGACCCATCAGTCCTAAATATTTCTGCATTTTAGATGCAGTCAGTATAACATAAATAATATCACGTTGTCTAGTTTCAGTAAGAGAAAAATAGAAGCGCTGCAATTTTTGGACAGGGTGACAACAAATCTTGTGTGAAATGACAAAGTCATTTCAAACAGACACAAGATGATATCTGTTTTTATTGGTGGGGGCGTATGGTCTACCTGCTACATTTATTGTGGAGAGAACGTACATGGAGTCCTTACTAGGCCTTCCTCTGCAATAACTTCTAAGATTTATCTGTGTAGCAAATCCAGGTGCAGGATAGCAGGAGGCAACTCCATGTTTATGTCAGCCATAGCGTATGGTCAACAGTTGGCAGGCATGCTGTGTTTAGGCGTTGCAAGGTCTTCAAACACGGCTTAATGTTTCCATACCATATGTACTGTAATATCTAATCACCACGGGAGTAGAGTCTAGTGTTTCAGCACAATTTATTTGTTGGCTGATAGTAAATCAGCTAACACTCGAAATGCTATACATTACTAGTATTTTTTTTTTTAAACCAAGACACAGAAAAACCGCTACAATCGACAGCTTTTCTGCTTTCTACCTCCTAAGCTCACTTTCTTCTCCTCACCAGATAGGAGCTGTAGCCTCCTCCAGAAAACGTAAGCATTTTCAGATGAATAATTTCAGCTGATCTATTTCTCAAATATTTGGAACGCTGTGTAGCTCCTAACAGAAGAAACTTCAGAAATGAATTTTCTATGGGAGATTAAATCATCCTGATATAAAAGAAATTACTAGCAGTGTATGTTGGTGGGGTTTTTTTGGTGGTTTTTTTTTTTTTTTGCATTTCAATAGTTCCATATTGCACTGTTAGCTTCAAGCAGACTCACATGGGAATCACCAGAGTCTTTGATATGATTAGATATTTTTTTCCACACTAAATTCTGTTTACAGTTAACTGGGGAAAAATAATAATCATACCAAAACTAAGAAACTGAAGAATAAAGGTGCCTCCAGTGTGTGCTCCACAATGCCTTAAAGAATATGTATCTCTCACTCTTAGCCCCATAACTTTTTCTTTTCAAAGCAAATTGATGCCGAAAGGTACACCTATGTAAGCTCTTCACAACAGAGCAAAGGGAGCTATTATTTTTCATAATGAACCCTACAACTATGTGCCATAATCCAAATACATTCAAATTTCCAAAGAGAATCATCCCACTCCTTTCTCTCAGGTCCAGCTATGCACTTGTGCAGGAAGTTGTACTCATCCAACCGCTGTGGAGAACTTAATAACTTTTAAAAGGACAAATTGTTTTTTTGCAGTGGTTTTTTTTTTCTCTTAATCTCTTGTTTGAAGCTCTAGGGAAAGATGGGCAGGAATCCATATTGGGGAAGAGGGCAGGAGAACTGAAGTTGTGAGGTTGCCCACTTCAACAGCTACCAACCACTGAATACATTTAGCTGTAGTACAAAATCACACCCTTTTACACAACTCTGGGAATGACGGGACACTTAAAGCATAGGTAAATTGCACTGCATTTGCATCCACTCTAAGAACATTTTACGTTGCCAGTACTATGTGAAAAACTATAGTGCAAATAAAAAGTAGACCAAATACATGCACTGTTGAATTCAGTTACCTGCAGCTTCTTTTTATCAACTGCCTCTATATAAAACGTGCTGGATAAAGGCAATTTTATTCTATTTACTGAGAAGTCCTAGAAGGCAGTGAATTTAAACTTTTTGATCAGTGGAGCCCTAAAGATTGTACAGTTAAGTTGCAGTCTTCTGCAAAGAAAAAGTAACCCTAATGACAGTAGTCTTAATTTCTTGAGCTCTCATTCCTTAGAAGCAGATGATCCAGTTGGTAGATGTACCTTGAAAATTTGGATGAAAGCCTGAGAACCCTTTATTACAAAGAAGTTAATACAGCTAATAAAAGTTGCATCAACTTTCTTCAATGTTCTACAGCAGTTACAAGATGGATGTGCAAGTCCTAGCATAAGAAAGCTCACTTAACCAGACTGAATGTGATTTCACAGACATTCTCACTGGCAGTAACGTAATGAGTAAAAGTTCTAGTTATATAATCTTAGCAATGTATGGTTAAAAAACAGACTGTAGAAACTATTAAATAATATTATTTTTTTTCTTTGCTTTTAAATATTAGAAATTCCATTTTAAACTCCCCTCGGAGGAATAAAGAGGACACTTTTTTTCCTTTTGTATATCAACTATATCTGTATTTTATCAATCTAAAAGGTTTTAACTTCCTGTAACATAGTTGTTACCATCTTCACTGGCATAAAAGTCTTCTAACTTTTCATAAAATGACCACATGTGGACAAAGCTTAAAACACAGTCTCAGATTTTATTATAAGTAAAGGGTCCTCGCTTTTTTAGACTGGTCCACTATCAGAGATGCCCAGCAAGGGTTAGCTGAAAATACTTTTATAGAATTCTATATGTCTCTAACCAAATCGCAAGGATAAAGGTAGATTTCCCCTACCAAAACCAGAATGACACAGTGCTCTTCATCTGTTCTGGGGGGTGTCTCTCATCAGCTTCTCTCCTTTGGCCACGAATTATACCAACAGCCCTCCTGTATTGCCTTCTTACCCTGATAGAAGATTGGATGATTTTATGGTTGAGTCATTGTGCTGGATACAGGCCTACATTATTATTTCTGTCACAGATTTCCTGTGTAGTCTTGGACAAATAATCTCTTTACTCCTCTTATGGTAAAATAAGGCTCACACATCTCAAACTCATAAGGATATTCTGAAGATCAGTTGATTAGTCTTTGTGAGATACTCTGATATTAGAGAACAAATGCTTCGAAAAAGCCAGTAAATATACAGCAATATTTGATTTCTGGTCTTCCACAGCTGTTTTTTTTTTTTTTTTTAAAGCTTTCCACTTAATAAATCCCAGTTGGATGACTGTTCTTTTTTACTCAGCAGCTCTCACATTAGTTTTCTAAGGTGGAGCCAATTTTCTTGCCTTGTCCTTTTTGGAGCTCTTTACCCTTTGGTGATTTAGTACAACATATCCTTTCCAAACATATTTATTTGCTGCTTTTTATCCTCATATTCCCATGTGCCTTATAAATGCATGTATATAAAAAACTTCAAACAAAGAAATAAGACTGCTGCAGGGATACTACATAGCAGACAGATAAACAAGCTATTAAATAGTTAGCTATATGGTTCCTTCGTGATCATATTGGAACACCCAACATGGGAGGTATGGGAGAAATACCATATATTCTATACAAACTGCAGGAAGGAGCTTTTAATTGTGTATAATGTGACATGATCAGGACACTAAAATTAACCTTCTATTCTTTTAAGTGTAATTTTTGACAATTAACCACTCCAAGTAATAAGGATTTTGGGGTTTATGTCTCATCCATAATTAGCTGCAAGGTCAGTATCTTCCATGGATGCTAGTGTAATAGAAACTCAGAAATTCTGCGTACTAAATTGTCATGATCTGTTTCAACAAAGTTCTGCTTGGAGTCTCCTAGCTGAGAATTAAGAAGGCATGGTCCTAATAATCTAAGTGAAATATGGAAGCAAGAATCCAAAGTGGGTGCACATGCCAATTGACAGAATGCTCTGCGCTGGCATACATCTCTCTATTGAACTGGATTCTGCAAGAAGAAGTCTACAAGGGCTTGCTACCTTCTCTAGGAAAGACACTGTGATTCAGGACACTGTCCATATGGAAAAAAAAACTATTAAAAGCTTTCATACAGCATAATTTGAAGTAGCCAACAAGAGAACACATATACACTAAATAACAGCAACATCTTTTCATTTTCCTTCTATGTTTTGTCACATTTGTCTTAAATATAAAGATTTCTCTCAGGTAATTGCCATCTTAAAAATTAGTTTTTCAACTGATCCCTACTCTCCTGTTTTGCTCCATGTGTCTGGGGCACGTCTGACATAATGCAGTAATAATGTTCCTTTTAAAGTAATAACTAGAAGTGGGGGAAGGGATGCTGATCCTGGTTTGCTGGGTGTTCACTCATCTGTATAATTTTCACATAAATGAGCAAAACAACCCAGCTTCTTATATTCACGTCTCCCCTGTTAAAAGAGGAAGCATGTTTCAGACACTGGGGATACAAACACAGAAGGCAGCAGGTGAGAACAGGAGGGCTATGCTGAACTGTGAATCTGTCTAGCTTTGTCAATTATTATAAAGAGTTATAAAATCTGTTAGTATTCAACTCCAGCCATTGGCAGTTGGCATTGCAGTTAATGGACTGAATGATGCCTCAGAGGCATTTTTCTACCCGATTAGCTCCAGGAAATTTAACACCTGTGTAAAAAGTATCACCTCTCCCCCCCAATAATTAAAAAAAATCTCAGCTGAACGTTTTTCCAAGGCAGCATCCATGTCACATCAAAACCAGCTTTCTCCTACACCCAGGCAAGCAGCAGTGGCCCAAGAAAGACAAGTTCTTTGAAAATTTGAAATCACCAGAGGCCTATTTTATAGGTGACAGTGATGTATTTAGAGGGGAAGAGTTGATGGATATCTAACAGATTTATTTTTAATCATCATTCTATTCCCTCACCTTCAAAGTAACTAACAAATAGCAAACAGATGGTGTTAGCAGTCAAATACTCCAAATGAGAATGTTATCTCAGGGGCAGAGTTGTGGGACCCAAACAACTGAAATGAAGGTAGTGATTTATCTGTCATCTTTTCCCTCTGGGATAAATAGTAAGTAACCATGTCTTGCCAAGTGTCTACCATATTCCCAAATACAAGGCGCCACGGTATTTTCTTGCCTGACTTCCACTGACAGGAATCAAACATCTATTGCAACAAATGTACAAACTGCCATTTAAAAATTACATTAGAGATAAAACTCCACAGTTTGAGCAGTAAAGCATTCTCTGGGTCCTCTGTTGGATCTGCAGAGAACTATGTGGAGCTCAGAATATTTCAGGTTACTTTTTACTGGGACCTTGTGGTATCTTAGGGTAGAGTTCATTTTGCTTTGTATTGTAAAACTATACTGTGAGATCCCAGTGAGATTACCATTTTGAACTGTGCCATGTACTCACTCACATTTAATACTGTCTTACATCATGGGTCATCCTGTTTAAATCTATCAGGTGCTACCCAATATGAATAAAATTACCAATATTTCACTCAGGATCATATACAGGGGATTAGGCTAGTTGGCTAAATTGGTCCGGCACCTGGCTACCAGTCAGCAGAAACGAAGCCCCCTAGAATGTAAAATGCTGTGTAATTTGCAGGACTACATTTATTAATAGTGAATAAATTCATAATGATGTATATCTGTAAAATTGTGTGGGTATTCTAGGGCAAAACTCTTTACCCCCTTAATGCTGCATTGGATGCCTGGCTACTAGTTTCTGCACAAAAAGACTATTTTTATAGTTAATTAGTATCTGGTTATCAATGTCTTACATCTGTTAAGTATAAGAAATATTTCACCTAAGTAGTTAAAATGTTCACTTTGGAAGCAGTTTTATGCATAACTATACCATCCATATTATTCAAGGTACGTGCATAACGACAGAGTGCTGAAAGATTTCAACGCATTGAAGAACCAATAGTCTTCAAGGTAAGGAAACGTGCCTGCACTCTTCCCTTAAGAGCAGAAAGAAGGCATGGCACTGGTATGACCTATATTGAAACTGGCAAAGTGGAAAAAAAAAAAAAAAATCTATGAAATTATCAAGCAGCTACTCATTCCTTAGAGTTTACAGCAGAGAATACAGACCATGGCTGGATCTGAATTCAGCCGCTGGGTAAATGAGATTTTCAGCAATTGAATTGCAGAGCAGCAGGAGAAAGGAGAAATAAAAAAGGAAGAAAATTCAAACCCAAAAGATTTTTATCTGTCCTCAGAGAAGCACTTTTTAAACAAATTGTAACCAGTTATAACTCTACACTGTATGGCTCTGAGGACATTCTCCAGCCAAGGCAACAAATTCTTTGTGCACTCAGGAGGGGAGGAATATGCCCCCAAATATTTTATGACAACTTATAAGGAAATAGAAGGCAGACTTATCTCTGTCTTATTCCAACCTGTCTGTGATGATTATCTCAGTGGGCTCTGTGAAGACCTGCTGTAACTGGTTTGCCACCTTCTTGAATAGAAATAATTTCCCATAAATTGCAGCCCCTGCTTTTCAAAGAGGTTTGGAAATGATACATTTTTTTTTGTTTTAAAAACATTATTATATTATGGCAATACTCCACCATATCCTTGCCAAGTTTCTTATTAGTGTCAGCAGCATCCACCACAATCCGGCTCTTCCCTCTGCTCAGCAAGCTGCCTTCCCAGTGGATGATGAAACTTGGCATGGATAAAGAGTAAATCTTATTAGCGATGCCCACACGTGCTGTGCAAGGGCTTGTACGTGATCTATCGTGCTGGAGGAAGACATGCAATCTGATTACAAAAGGGGATTTTGTAAAGGGTTCATCTCTATGGTTGCTCAGTCAGCACAGGCAAAGCTTGCGCATCTCTTTTTTTAAATGGTTTGAGATAAAATCTGCTTCAGTCTGTTCTGATTTCCATGCATAGCCCACAGGAATTTAGAAAAGCAAGGCTTTCCTTTTCCTACTTTTTCATGCTTTGTTGTACTAATATTTAGCATTTAGAAAGCGCTTTACTGTTTCAACTCACTGCCTAATTAAATATCACTGTAAGATACTAACTCCCCTAAAAAGGTAACAGTTATTCAGGCATAGTACTGCACCATGAGATCTTATATTTTACACTTCTGTTCTAAAAATAGGGAACTGCTGTGATTTCTCACAATAAGATAGCAGCAGGGAAACACTGACTTTTTAACAGTAATGACATTAGGTGGTACTCCCTCCCTGATGTTAGGGACCTAATTCTTATTGATGGGAGCACTGCTGTAAGGCAACATAAAGAGGTTTTTAGGTGCTTGAAGACTACCAGGTACCTTCATTCCCAATTTTGCATCCTGTACCATGTTCCCCAGTTGCCTGACCTGCTTGCATTTTCCTGATCTCACCCTAGAACCAAATCCAGAAGTTCTTGTAAGGAAGTCTGAGCACACTTCAGATGTGATTGCAGACCATGTCTAGAGCAGCCTATTCTAACATGTCCTGATGGTCCTTCCTGGTACGGCTCAAAGCACGCATGAAGTGCTGTCAGCAACAAACCATAAAAACACAATGCTGGGAAACTAAATACCAGCTTTAACATTATATGGTCATCTATCAAAAAAGGGTTGGTTGAGATTGGAAGGGACCTCGGGAGACCATCTGGTCCAAACCTATGCTCAAGTAGGGCCACCTGCAGCTGATTGTCCAGGATCATGTCTAGATGGCTTTTGAATTTCTCCAGAATGGGAGACTCAACAATGTCTCTGGGCAACCTGTAGCAGCGCTCAGTCACCCTCACAGAAAAAAAGTGTTTTCTGATGTTCGACTGGAGCCTGTGTTTCAGTTTGTACTCATTGCCTCTGGCCCTCTCAGATAAAGGCAATGGAATAGCCTGCAGTGAGCCAAGTAGTAGAAGCTAATCCACAGATTTCATTCCTGTTTCCAAATGAAGTGTGTAGCACAGGACTATCCCTTGCAAAATCTTTGGTTCACTTCAGGGAAACAAAGATGCATGTCTCGCAGCTTGTGGTAAAATGTTCTCAGCACTGTCTGCCACTCCTGGATAGAGGGTTTAGCACTGAACATACTTTACACCTTTGGAATTAAGGACATTACCTTCAGTCAACTTGACAAGCATTTTTCTTCCAAAATTTACCCTTTGAACTCACAAATCTCAGTAGCAAATATTGCACAAATCTTTAAAATTGGGCAGTAGCTAGCTGCTGCTTTTAACTCTCTTTTAACTTTTGCTGAGCTGCTGTTCTTTAAATAGTTGCTACGGCTATTTTATTGCCCTTCCCAGCATTATCTATTGTTGTTGTTGTTATTATTATTATTAATAATAGTTTATTTAAATGTTTCTTTTTGCTTGCATGGTGGAAAATAATAGCCATGTCATGGTGATGCAGCACTAACCCTGGGAACTAGCCCTGGTGAAGTCAGGGCTGTGTCACAGTGGACAGAATGTTGGCAGTGGCCACGGAGCAGAGGAGTCATTGGCACAGCTTGCTTTTCTTGCTTCTCCAGACACCATAAAAGCATCTGGCAAAACCATGACACACTGCTGTCCTCTCCCTCCTTGGTCACTAAGCTGGAGATCTGTCAATGCTTTACAGGACAGATATGATAGCCATTATCTCTACCGTCTCATGGTCTCATGAGGACCTGGAAGGTCCCCACAGCCCTGGGCAAAGACAGCTCCACATCCTTTCTCCCCAGTTGGCCGAGGGCTGGGCCCCACACAAGCTCTTGGCAAGATTCTGAGTGCTGTAGCGGCTATGTCATAGCAGGGAGAGCACTGGTTGTGGTCCCAATCACCGTGGAGTTGGTGATATGGTGGGCCCAGTGCAAGGGTTTCCTAGATGTCAGGGAGAGGTGGGATGGACAGCCTTGGTGTGAGGTGGGGAGAGCCCTGAGCAAGGTGGCTGGGGCTGCCTGTGCCAACAGTGGGTGGCTATTTTGCTTGTTGATTCTACAGTCTATTATGGCTTCAGCCTTAGTTACAATGAGATCATGGTACACCACTGTGCGCTCCCTCCTTGGCCACTAAGCTAGAGACCTGCCAACATGCTACAGGACAAATGAGATAGCCCCTACCTACACTCTGTTGTGGTCTCATGGGGAGCTGGAAGGTCCCCACAGCCCTGTGCAAAGGAAACTCTGCAACCTTTCTGCCTCATTGGCCAAGGGCTGTGTCCCACATGAGCTCATGGTCCAAATCACTGTGGGGTTAGTGACATGGTGGGCTCAGGATAGGTGTCTGCTGGCAGTCAGGGAAAGATGGGGTGGACAGCCTTGGTGTGAGGCTGGGAGAGCCTTGAGCAGGGAGTCAGAGGCTGCCTGTGGTGACAGTGGTTGGCTATTCCATTTCTTGATTCTCCTGACTATTACAGCCTCAGTCCTGAACAGGTACACAACCTGACTATGGCATGTTCCTTCTCCTTCCTTGGCCACTAAGCCAGAGAGCTGTCAATGTTCTACAGGACAGATAAGATCCCTTACTTCCACTCCACAGGCAGCTGGAAGGTCCCCACAGTTCTCGGCAAAGATAGCTCCACACCTGTTCTCCCTGATTGGCTGAGGTCTGGGTCCCACATGAGCTCCTGGCAACATTCAGAGTGCTGTAGTGGCTATGTCATAGTGGGCAGAGCACTGGTGGTGGCCCCAGTCATTGTGAGGTTGGTGGCATGGAGGGCCCAGGTGTTAAGCTGTAAGAGCCCTGGGCTGGGAGGCAGGGGCCGCCTGTGGTGATGGCGGGTGGCTATTGTGTTTGTTGGTTCTCCTGTCTATTACAACCTCAGGGACACAATAAGCTCATGGACAAACTTGGTCAGGGACACAATAAGCTCATGGTATGCTCCTGTCCTCTACCCCCAAACTGGAGAATGTAATGACTTTTACAAGGACATCTACCTATGGAAACACATATAGCCCTGCTTCTGCCCTGTCATCATCCTACAAGAATCTGGACGGTGCCTGCAGCCACTGAGAGAGGAGCTCCACACCACCCACCATCTCTGTCTTAAACTTATCTCAAAATAAATTTTCTGATTCATGTACCCATGGGCTGTTTTTGGCTGTCTTTTTTGGGAAACCTTTTGGGGCTTTTCCTTTCTCGTTAGGATTGCATAAGTCTCAATTTCTTAGGAAGCTGGGTTAAAATAAATTCAGAGCATATTAAGTGTCATATCTAAGATTAGAGTCTGCAAGCATGGATATGTAAACCAGTTTGCTGCCTTTTTTGAGCAATGTAGCACATGTGTATGATAAAGGGAAGAGCAGGACCTTCAAGCAGTGTAACTGAACCCAACTGGCTCCTTGGGAGCTTGTGAGAATCCCTTTCACATCTAGACTTCACAACTCTGATGGGCTCTTCTAGGATGCAGGAATGAACAAATCTTAGGTTTAGCATCAGACCCTAAGTACAGGAGAAGAAAAGCTGAAGGACTCACTTTGATTTATAGGCACCAACTGTTACACCCTATAATACTTAATTTCACTGATAGGCCTGAGATCAGCTTCTCCTTACCAAAAAATTGGAAGGAAAACCTTCAAGTGAAACAGCAGAAAATCCTCTCATTACAACCCTAAAACACCTAGACTGAGAAATTTTTTGCTACCATCCTTGTAGGAGTGCTACCGTCACAAGAGCAGCTGAACCACCCTGCTCTGGCAAAATAAGCTTTCCTACTGGATGCGTGAGTGCGATGTACTGTGAAGTTGCATGTGAGCACCTGTGCTTTTAAGGATAAGGAACATACTGCATGGCAGCCAGCTGACCTATGTTTACAGCTGAAGACCTAAAAGCTACAGCTACCGTAAACCCAAAGCTAACCTACAACACAGAAGGAGTGCTAGTAAAACAGACCATGCCTTTTAAGGTGATAAACCAAGCAGAAACAGCAGCATGGGGACAGGTTTGTTCTACTGCCTTATGTAAGAAGTAAACCAGTTTCAATATAGCATGATGAGGCACTGCTGGCAGGGAAACACAACCCAGAGTAACTCCTACCTCCTCCATATGCCCTGCTGTGGGGAGAAAAGCACACTCTTGGTATGTGGAGGCAAACCTAGGCTTGGGAGCGCTCCCCGCAGCAAGTGAGATGGCAGCGTGGGCTGAGCTGGACAAACCAGGTGAGTGCTGGGGCCTTGATGCAGGCAGGAAGGCTGCAGCACTGCTGTGATTTCACTGCCACCCAGCCCATGGCATCAGAGCTCACACAAGCAGCAACAACCAGCCGCAAACACAGCTTGCCCCATGAGCACGGATAACCTTCAAATAACAGTGCATTTGTAGGGATGCTGGGCCATGAAGAGAGGAGAGGAAAGGAGGAGACAAGCAAAACGTTCCCCAGGCTCAGTGGTGATAATTGAATCAGCATACGGAGAGAATCTCGCACAGATGGGACCAGATTTCTAACCCCCACCAAATGAAGTAGCTCAGTTGAGATCAGCAGCAGAGTGCTGCTTCACACTGTATGAGGATCTCCCTTTTGGCATAAATTAGCCTTTAGAAAAACAGACTCCCATTTAGTTTGCTGAGTCCTGCCTGAAATACACAGACTTTTTTTAGCTCCCTCTGTGGAGCTGCATGGTCATATGACCACTAAGGAGCACATGAGCAATTACTGCTACAGTGGAAAAGGAAAGATGTAAAAGAAAAATTGAAAGTTACTACAAAACAAAAATACATATCTTAAACCTGCCTATTAAAGACAAACTTTAACTGTTAATTGAGCCACCTTGCCTATAGCTAAATTACATCACAACAACATTTCATCCCTGGCAAGCATGAGTGACAGTTCTATACTTTGGAGTTTTATAAGACAAAACCAGATCTTCTTTCAAACCTTCACACAGACAAGACTTCCTGGGACCAGCAGCTCCTACCTTGCTCAAGACCAACGTGTCTGGTCTGGCGAGATCAAATGCTGTCAAGGAAGACAAAGTCCAAATCTCCATGAGATAAATCATTCACTACACTGCAATATAGGAAGAAGTGTCTGAGTTTACTGCCAAAATGACATCATTCAGAGAATATAAGAATAATTGTACAAAATCAGACCAAGGGTTCCTCCAGTTCAGTATCCTCTCTACAGCAACAGGAGAACACAAGTACCATCTTGGGAAGGACTACAAGAAGCAGGAAAAATTCAGGGTGATCTTTTCCTGGAACAACCTTCTAGCTTCAAGTCATGGAATAACTTGAAGAAACTGACATAAAGGGTGTATGCAGAGCATCATGTTCAGTAGCCACAAATATATTTATCCTCTGTATTTTTTCAGTCCATTTTTGAACCCCTTTCTGCTTGTGGCCTCCTCAAAATCCTGTAGTGTTGACTTTCACAATTATATGCTGGGGGAAAAGCAGTTGCTTTTTGTATTAAAGCTAATTTATTATAGCTTATAAATTCACTGAGTGCCCTTTAGTTCTTGTGTTGTGAGAAATAACAAGTAGTCATTTTATATTCCCTTTCTCTGCTCCACACATCTTTTATAGATCTGCATAGTATCTCCTGCTTTTTTTTTTCCCAAGCTAATGAAACCATTTAGTACTTCCCCCTGTATAAACCACTCTATACCTTAAATCACACTCGCTCTCCTTCTCTGTAATCTTTCTAGTTCTTTGCAATATTCAAGGTTGAAAATGCACCAGGAATTTATAGGGTAGTACAGTGATGCTTTCCAGCTTAATCTGTTCTTTTCTCAGTAAGTCTTAAACATTCCCTTTGCCTTTTTCACCTCTGTGCAACACTGAGCTGATGTTTTCATAGATCTATACAAGACAAATGTAAGATGTCTTTTACAAGCTCTAATAACTAATTTAGAACCCGTCACAGAATGGCAAAGAATACTGAGAAGATAAAGATACTTAGGGTCTGAAAGAAGGAGGATTTTGACAATTCTAGCAGATTCAGTGAAAAGTAGCAATGTGGTAATTTTGCAGTAAACTGGATTGATTTCTTGTGAGTCATCTTCCTACACAGTCTTAGTTGCTATAGAGTAACACGGAGATTTCCTGTGTTGTGGCAGAAAGGGGATAGGTGAACACTGGATCTGAATTGGGTGGATCAGTGAAACATGGATCCAACTGAGTGATTTTGAAGATGAATTTAAGACTGCAGGGCCTAGAAGAAGAGATAGAAACCACATCCTCGTCAGTTTCCACAACCTCGTCAGGAACTGGGAATTTGGGGACAAACAACCCTTTTTGATAGTAGATGTACAGTTTTGTATTGTAACACAGGCCACTGGAGGCTGATGTTCCAGACTTGATGATTGGAGTAAAAATTATGAACAAAGGAAGAGGTGGAAGATCAGAGAATAAAAAAAAATCATGGTGGGAAATGTTTCAAGAGAAGAGATTATTATAACAAGAAATAACACAGAGGACATTTTGGACAAATTGTTTACATGACACTGTATCTTTAAATATATTCACCAGGTAGGATGCCTAATTAGCTGTTCTTATTTCTGTAAGAAGTAAGATTTAAATTTTTCTGGATACGTAATGCATGAAAAGAAGTCCAAAGCATATTTTACTGAAAAAGTGATATACAAGCAATGCAGAGACTGAGTGAGATAAATCATAATGTTGCCTAAACTACCAACACCAAGCCATGAAATACACTTTTTTAAAAGATCTTGGAGATACTAATTGATTTAGCATAGAATCTCCCACTTCACACAATGCAGGCCTCAGAAGACAAGTTGGGAGAAAAAGAAAAAAAAAAAAGCGCATACGCAACACAAATTGTTCAGCTTAAACATTAAGTTTTGAAGCAATACATTTCACCCACAGTGCCAGACCTCCAACATCACCCATGCAGATGCTGAATTTTGAAGCAGATCGGCCCTTTTTCTTAATCTTTTGCAAATGCCTTTGCTTTCTTGCTGGAGACTTCAAAAGTAAATGGCTTCAGAATGTCTCTGTTGATCAAGGCCAGCGCTCAATTTTTTCTCAAGTGAATCCAGCACTCTCATTCACCTTTGTGTTTTGTGTGAATTCTAATATATCTCCTTAGTAACTCTAACTGAAGGTGGCCTTCATGCTGAAGTGGAATACTAGACCAGAAGAGAAGGTTATTTTGCCACATGTGCTGAAACGGCATTTACAGGCTTAAAGTTATTTTAGTGGTAGCAGACATCTTAGAACAGAAATGTGTGTGCCACCTGCATTGAGAGGGAACACAGCTTGGACTTTGTCTTCTCAAGCCTGAAGAGGATGAGATAAGCCATAGTGGACAAATAGGAAGGCTTCACGAAGGAGAACAGACATACTGCAAGGAAAGTTTTGGAACAAGAGAGAAATGCAAACACTGACCAGGCAGCTCTAAAAAGAGACTTTGAATAGACATACACAAGTTTAAGCAAAACAAACTACAGTATTGAACTCAAACAATTCAATTGTTGCCAAATGCATCAGTCTAAATGAAGGCAAGGCTTCTTAATGGACGACAGTGTATTCCACAGCTCTTGACAACCATTTCACTCCTTGACAAGATCTTGGAAAGGAGAACTGAAATTGCAGGAAGATGCCCTTCTGAACATGGGAGATAGCATTGCTATTGATCTTCATTACTTATTTTTGTAGCTGGCTTTGCAGCTTCTGCATACTTAAAAAGCTCTAAGAATCCTTTTGCTGGCCTCATCAAGTCAGACGGAAGAGTCAGAAGTTTGGATTTAAGATCTAGAGAGTTAAGCAACTACAAACATGATGCAAATGAAAATTTTAGCCATTGGGCAAAATATCGATTAAAGATGTCTACTATCTATTGCTTTGTTATTACATCAATTCTTTTGATTGGTTTAACTACAACTGCCCTGCACTAAGACAGACCTTAAAATACAATGCTAGTTAGATCCGAAACATTGTTAATTTACCTTCTTTAGCCTTTCATAAAAGTTGCAGTCTCCTTTGGGTTTTTTTCTTCCAGCTAATCCTAACATGATCAGGCATGGCTATTGGAATAGTGTGCCTATCAAGTGGAGCCTGATTCTCATTTAGAAACAAAGCAAAAGAGCAAGTCATTGTCTTAATTTGGAATTGAACCTAAACAAATAGTTTTAGAGACTTGAGAACAGTCTGTCAGTTTTTCCAGTCATTTTTCATTTCAAAGTTCTCTATTTTCTTTTCAATGTGAAACAAAACATAGAAATGTTGAAAGGATTTACGCGTCATCCTCTCCCTTCCTGCCCCCCATCAGTAATCCTGGTCTAGTTTTACAAGTCTAAGGAGGGGTGAAAACAAACTTCAGCCAAACATTTGGATGCTTACATGAATTAAACTACCAAGACTTTAAAGTTGTGCCAGCTCTGAGAAGCGTAAAAGGATTTGGACTTCTCTGACATGCTCTTTCTTTGTTGTGAGAAAAAGGAGCAAACATGGATGTGGGCTATTCTTTTTTTGTCTACTTTTCTTATTGTTGTTGTAATTGTCTCAAAGAAAGATAAACAAAGACAAGAGAAGTA
Source organism: Tringa tobata (assembly GCA_033628505.1). Taxonomy (NCBI): domain Eukaryota; kingdom Metazoa; phylum Chordata; class Aves; order Charadriiformes; family Scolopacidae; genus Tringa; species Tringa tobata. The sequence continues at coordinate 462,147 of JAHREE010000115.1, read as the reverse complement.
TGAATTTCAGGGCGCTTCCCGAAGAGCTTTGTGTTCAAACTTTCATCCTGTGCATCATCAAGCAACTGCTTTCCACTTCTCCATGTCTGCTAACCCACCCACATTGCAATCCTATAAAATCATACACATTTATGTCACTCACAGTTGCTGCTTCCAGTCATACATCAATCAGAGTTACTCCCTGTCTACCCTGAGTGGCTGTCAATCTGTTATCAGGGCAGAATCACTTTAACTTGCTCTAAGAATTTATGTCTTTTGTCATGAGTTGTAGGACAGAAATATCCTCTGCTAATAAAAGGCGTTAGCAGCACAGAATGGTTTGGGTTGGAAGGGACTTTGTCCTGATATACTCAGATGATATTCAGCATTTTTTCACCTGCATTTCTTCTCATCTTCCTCCTTTAAACAAGTTACTTTTATTCTAGTACAGAAAAAAGAGCCTTAGTTCCCTGTTCAAATGCTTTCAGCAGTCCACTGATAAACCCAACCTATTTAAACAACTGGTCTCCTGCTATAGTTTTTAAGCCTTTTCTGTAAAGCAAGATAAACATCTCAAGTATTACATGCTTGGATACTATTTTGTGTGTTATCAGCCAGTATACAAGCAGAGAAGCCTGTTATCAATTTCTGATTTCTGCTTAAAAAAATCAAACCAACTTCAAGGGAAAGTCAACTGGAATTTCACCACGTGAAAACAGACATGAATCGACTCATTTCATTGGGGCAATATGCAATCATTTCACCTGACGACCTGGCCAACCATTTTGACAGAGTTAAGAGATATAAGACCTCTTTCCACATGACCTCAGATATATTTCACTGACCCATGCCAAAGTTTCCGTGCCTAGGCAGGCATAGCAGGTGTGAATTTCCTAATAAGAGCGATGTCCAAACAGGCTATATTCCCACCTGGAGTACTGTGTATAGCTTTGGAGTCCTCAACACAGGAAGGACATGGATCTGTTGGAATGGCTCCAGCGGAGGGCCACAAAGATGATCAGAGGGATGGAGCACGTCTCCTATGAGGACAGGCTGAGAGAGCTGGGGTTGTTCAGCCTGGAGAAGAGAAGGTTCCAGGGAGACCTCACAGCAGCCTTTCAATATCTGAAGGGAGCCTATAGGAGAGCTGGAGAGGGGCTCTTCGTCAGGAAGTACAGTGAAAGGACAAGGGGTAACAGTTTTAAATTGGAAGAGGGGAGATTTAGATTAGATACTAGAAAGAAATTCTTTACAGTGAGAGTGGAGAGGCACTGGAACAGGTTGCCCAGGGAAGTTGGGGATGCCACATCCCTGGAAGTGTTCAAGACCAGGCTGGATGGGGCTTTGAGCAACCAGCTCTAGTGGGAGGTGTCCCTGCCCATGGCAGGGGGGTTGGAACTAGATCATCTTTAAGGTCCCTTCCAACCCAAACCATTCTATGATTCTATGATTCCCTCCTTTAGGTACTTGGGAATGCTCCGGGTGTGGTTGCACAGTACCTTCTCCCATTCCAGATGTGTCTAGCCCTTTTATAACCTATTACACACAGATTATTTAATTTAATCCTTAAGTGCTTTAACACAAAGGATATGATAAAATGCAAAGTATTAGAAGCACTACCAAGCACAAAGAAGCACTTTTCTGGATAAAAGACAGCCCTTCGTAAAACATATCTTTTCAATAAATGCTATGGAAATGCAGTACAAAGATTTATTTATTTAGAGTGAAATTTGGCCTAAGCATGAAAGCTACCCTTTAGTATATCAAGTCTACTAAATAGGTCCTCTGCTTTGTTTTACAGGCAATCAGAGAAGCCTGTGAGTGCTCACTGAAAGGTGCTGTTTTCTTGCTATAACAACACGAAGGAAGAACAGCTCTTGTTGCAGAAAAACTGGTGATATTACTACCTGCAGCAGGGGAAATATTCTACTCACCCCTAGCCCCTGTTGCAGACAAGAGAAACAAACATTCAATTATTTTTGGTGTTAAATATCTGCTTCTAATCACCTGAATTTCTCATGGTTACACATGCAATCATCTGCTGTCTTAAATATTTTAAAAATATTGGCACTTGAGCCAACAATTCAAATAGGTTGCAATTTGTAACCACCCTTCCTCCTCCTCCAACTTAAAATGCATGAAAAAAATAAGCCTCATAATGATCAGAGTGGCTCGTATATGGACATTCATTCTTCCTTCTATGATTTCTTTATTTCTTTTTCATCATGACTTGATAGTGTTCAGTGAAGATAAGCAGATACTCTCCACTACCACTTTATCATCATGCTGTTTTGCCAGAAGCTCCATAGATGAATGGCTACCAGTGGTTAACAAAAGAGCAAAAGTATGATGCTTAAAATGTGCACAACTTGAACAGGGCATATATCCTGGTCAACACAGGATCTTCATCTTCCTGAAGTTTGTCAAAAGAAGTCTGTTTTGAAAGTTATTGCTTAATGAAGTATTAGTACAGAAACCAAAACAGGTTCTACCCCATATATTATGATATCTATTTAAAAGTAAAGTCCAGTCCACCAGGAAGAAATGGTATAAACAGGGATTTCAGCAGAGGTTTGGTTTGATTCAAGCAACTATTCACAAGTGCAGATGCACTTTGCATCTGCAGAGGTTAACTCCTTGTTCTTGAAAGTTTTACTCCATGGTGTTTAAGTCAGCTAAAGTTGCATACAGATTTTTACCCTCTTTGCTTGTTTATAGGCATCGTTTTCCTTTACATTTTCCAGCTTCTCATGTTCAGAAGCATATCAATACATTACCTATTACAAAACAGAGAACAATACAGTGGAGTACCAAAACTCAGCCTCTAGAGACATTCAGCACTGCAAGGGGGGCATTTTTAAAAGATACAGAAGAGTGGTTTCAGCAGGATGTGTAGCAGGGGAACTTTTTTGGAAGCAGGCAGATGTAGGAAGAGAGGAAGACGAGGCAGAGAAATAGAAACAAGAGCCAACTAACATGAAAGGGGATTTCAGGCCAGGAAGCCTGAAAGCAAAATTCTTAGGTTTATTGAGAAAAAGTCATTGTTAATATTTTTCAGATCCATTTTGCATAGTGCTAGTGTAATGGAAGCAGTCCCTGAAACAGAGTTTTCTGTATATGGATTTCTAACAGCTGACATGAGCTTAAAATACCTTTTTATGTAGGAGCAGTTCAACTTCCCCCCAATATGTTCTGTGCTTTCCTTCCTTCTATTTCACTGGGTCTAAAATCAGCTCCTTTGAGGACAGTCCACCTCTTCCTCCTGCTGCCTCGTCTCCTGCACCTCCAATGAGAGTCCTCTGCAACGTCACCATTGATGTCACAAGCAGAGGGCTAAGACGGTAAATATAAGATATGGGGTGAAAGAAGAATCAGTAGTGGGAACAAGTGAACTGTCAGGAAACCAAGAGACTATTTTCATGGCAATGCTTGTCTCCTTAGAGATGAAAAATGAGGAGGAGTCAAATGAAGGAAGTCTCAGTGATTAGAAAGTGAATTGGATTTTGATATTTTATGCATTCAGTGGGATTTCAGAAACTCTTTACATTCAAAATGAAGATGTGAAATAAAAGACATGAAACTTAAGACTTAGTTTAGCTGTAAAATTGTTTTTAGGTATGCATATAGGAAACATATACAAAAGAAAAAATGCTGTTGAATCTTATTCCTTGCCTTTGACTACAAAAACATAGGAGAATGTCTTTCTATTAATTGTGCATATAAAGCAGGCCATAAATTCATTCTAAAAAGCCTGTGAAAAATCTGTGGGGTGTGGGGATGTGGCGGTAATGCAATGACAAAAAGATTCATTTTTACTCCTGGTGATACAATAGGTCACCACAAAAACTGCTGCAGTAAAAACCAATTAAAGAGCCAAAAGAATAGAAAAAGCTTAACTATACATAGGACTGCAATCTCCTTGCATTTATCCTGAAGAGAGAAATAGTCATTATATCATATTAGAAAGCCTTAAATAAATTTAAGAGACTTGTACTCCTATGAATATAGGGTCTGTCCCACAAACATTGGAGTAATGGACATAAACTTTTTCACATGGCCTTAGCAAACACCTATCTTAAAATGCAGTGAATTTAATGCAGGAAATTGCCACTCTGTTTTCTATATTGTTGCTTGTCTCGGGTCTTATCAATTTGACTGCATAACATACACATTCTTGCTCTTACCACATGTGTTAAAAGCATAAAACAGAATCTAGAACGAGGAAGGAATTCAACATAAATAATCTAACAAAATAACGAAAAAGCAAAGCAGTAACAGAGGATCAGCATTAATTATACTTCTCCTCATACCTCTCAATGCATCCCAAATTCTATATGTTGTCTGGTATTAACTGAAGAACATATCATCAATCTCATATATTACCAGTTATATTATCAGCATCTAGATAGCAAACAGCTCTGTCTCCAACTGCTACATCACATTCACTTGGCAATAATCTCAATTAAATCAAGACACTATCTTCTCTAAACTATTTGTTACTGTCTTTTTGGTGGAGATTATGACCTGTACATTTGAACCTTTTAAAAGAAAACATAGGAAATACTTTTCATGTGCTTCAGCATGAAGCCAGCTCATTAGCTTAAGTAGGTGATGATGTTTTGAGGTAACTTAGCTGACTTACGAATATCCACAGCTAGAATGTGAAAATGGATTTTTGCATTCCTGGCAATAAAGAGATGATTATTTTTATTATTTTTTTTAAATTTTAAAAATTGCATTTTAGCAGGTTATTATAAATTAGGCTATTGGTCTTGACTTTCTATCGTGAAAAACTTTTTTCTATGCATTTTGTTCATTATTACTATTACATTAGGAGAGCAAGGACAGTAGTAAAAGGTCCAGTGAAGAAGAAATGCTTTTTTAAAAAATAATTACTTGTACTGTAGTAGTGCCTGGAGAATCCTATCAGGTCTTCATTTTGCTATGAGCAAAAACAGTTTAAAAAACAATCTTTGAAGAGCTTAATTTTGTTTTGTGAGAAGGCAACAGTCAAATCATAAGTGGGGGGAGCAAGTGACACAATTTTGATTAGAATTGTCTGTGGCTGCCTGAACTGTACTTGCCTGAGTTGCAGCTTACCAGCAAGTAGTTAATTTCATTTCTAGGAACAAAATCACTAGAAACAAGGCTACTTCTTTTTCAGTCCAATTTTTGCTATGGACAAAATGGTGGAAAACTAGCAGCGTTCTCAGTTAAAGTCATTCGAGCTTTGCAAAAGCAGCCCCCAATGCTAGTTTTGCTCGTGCAGTCTAGTAAATGCCACGTGTATTTCCTACTTACAAACTCAATTTCAGAGCTGCTCAGAACCTCAGCTATATCCCTTCAGAAAAGAGAAAAGGTATAGTTCAATTTTTAATAAGCAGCAGCAACCTGAAATTGGTGCAAGCTGCTTAGCTCTAGATAAAGCTACGACAGTTAAACCACAGTTAAAACCCCAAAGAGAGAATGTCTGAGAATCGGGAGCGCTTCCAAAAAACCTGCAGCATTTAATTGACTCTCGTGATACACAGCAAGGTATGACTACAGTCATATGAGACTTAAGAAATCTTCATTTTGTTTTCTCAATCTCCCTTTTCTTTGAAAACAAACCTAATTTTGTTTTTCACATTTCCCACTGTGGAAGCTTGGCTACCTGCAGTGCATTGCAGTAAAATTTGAGGCTAGCCTCTCTAATGAACAGAAGATGGCTTATAACTGAGACCATCTTATTTCCCTGCAGTAACTTTTGAAATGGATCTAGCAGCTTACTTTTGCATTTCTCTGGCACCAGCTGCAGCCAAAAAGTGCTCCAGAACACAGGTTCCTCTGCCCTTATACTAGAAGAGCCATAGCAAAGCACTTGAATTTTAGTTCCTTCTAAAGTGCCCTGCCCCCCATCCCCCCCTCCAAAAAAAAAAAAGACAGTGAGCACCAGAGTCAGCCCACAAGCATGGTACAGAGACAGCATCTTTTGATTGGTTATGTCTAAAGAGGAGATTTCTCTGCCTCTAATTTTTTCTTCATCATCTTCAGTGATTGCTCTGTAAAAATAGCCCCGAGTTTGCCAGGAGGCATCTCTTTGAAGGGAGGAATAGACTTAAAGCATGGGCCTTGGAATAGAGCTGCAGGGAGAAGCCATTCTCTCAGCTGCATTTATAGATCCATTTTTTTTTCACATACCAGGACACTAAAAAAGCAATTCTGTGTTTGAGTATCAGATTCCTACCCACTACAAGTGAGAGCAAGTCACAGCCGCAGCCTTTCCTGTAATGTTCTGCTCAGACTTAACACAGATGAGGATTATGTTAGTCAGACCACTGCCCTGGTCTTCCAAGCATTCTCCAAGAGTAGACAAGTGTGATGCTTAAATGCTGTTATCTTCAAGGTAGGCAGCGACAACTACATTATTTTTTCTCATCTCAGATGTCTAGAGCAACTTGACTTCTCTCTGCCTTAAACCACATTTGGCTCCTGAAACTTGTAGTCTAAATGAACCTGCTGCCCTACCATTCTCCTTGACCTGGCCATGCTTTGGTTTTCTATTCTTTTAAAAGCTACCCAGGGATTTGTTAAAAGTTTTGGCTTTACTGAGACAATCTGTGAGATTTGAGTATGTAATTTTTTCTTAATTCACTTTCCCAGCCCCTGAGAGGTTAAGCACGCTGAAGTCTCTTAAGATGGTGAGTATCAAGTTCATTGTCCCTTGTCTTAATGTACCAAAGCTGCTCACGGCTTTAGGAGCAAGAAAAACGAGTTTGAGACACTCAGGCCCTAACTAGCAGGCTGCACTGCAGTAGTGCAGCAATAAGAGAACTGCATAAAGCAAAATTATATTGCTTTTAGCTTCCCTATGTTCCCTCGCTGGCATCCAGCCCATTTCTAAGCTATGTCAGTACAATTTCTATGGGTTAGTTTTCCTTGATGTCAGAGTAGCAGCTGAGCAATTAATTCTTTTTTACTTCATTTGGAAATGAAAAAAGGCCAGTAACAAACCCTTCAACTACATTACAGGCAGTTTTTGTAGGAAAAGTAGTCAGATCTATTTCTGTTTAGATAAAACAGGATATATTTCTTCTGAGGTACAGCAATGAAAACAGAAAATAAGTGATTTTTAAACATTAACTGCCTGACAGCATAAGCTCAATATGCTGCTCTGCAACTTGCATTACGAAGCATTTAAAATAATTTCCAAGTACCTTTGAGAGACAGAAGTGAGAAAGACTTGTCTAAACAGCCAAACGCTTCCGTCCTCAGTGTCAGGGCCAAAGATGAATTTTCAGATCACATCCACAGCGCTGTGCTTCTCCTCAGCTAACCCTTTTTGTAACTAATCCTTTTGGTAACTCGTTTATCGTCTTCTAAAAAAAAAAATAAAATAAAAAAGTCTAAAATGACTGTTGAGAAAGTTCACAGCACGAAGACTGAGCCAAGCCTTTGTTTAACAGATCTGTTAAATGTACAGATCTGGTCTGCAGAAAGCATTCCTTTGGCCTGCTGACTTCCTGTGAGCGTTTGGGTATCTGCATCAGAGCGCGACGCGGGGAGCCCTGAGCTGCTGCCCGGGCAGGGAAGGTTCACCGAGCCCAATATTGCACCACGCAGATGAGCTAATTAGGATCCAGAAGCAGCACGGTCCTGTCCACAGAAAGCTGTCTCAGGGCTCAAGAGCCCAGCTTTTTCCGTGCAATCTCCTTTACACAGCTCTGCCTCTTCTGCACAAGAGCTGGTTCACGCAGCGTGTGGTGTGAGGAAACAATTAGGACAGTAAATAAAACCCAAATGTAAGTACCAGTGCGATTTCTCTCTGTAATCTCTGTCCCTGCTGTTATGAATTTTTGCTATACAAATGGCAGGCCGTCGGAAAAAGCCCGGGTCCTAAAATATATTTGATGCCACGGATCATGCCAAGTCACCACTAGGCTAAGGATCTTACAGTCAGAGAGGTTTTAGATCATTGAACATGAATAAATCTTGTTCTCCTCTCTTTATTCCCCCCCAACAAGCTGGCATTAGGGTTGTATGAACAATTTCCTCCAGCTGTTTCAGCACGCAGAACAAAAGTACTTTCCTTTGTCTGATCCAAACCAATTTTTTCAATTAAAAAAAAAAAGTTCAATCCAAACCAAAATATGTTTTCCTTGTTTCAGGCATCTTTAACTAAAAACAAAGCAAAGGAAGTGAACTACCATGAACCTTACCAAATGCGTAAAAAGCTACAGCTTGCCAAAAAATGTGAGATGCAGTAGCTTTAAAACTATTGACAAAGGGTGCCTTTTTTTTTTTTAAGAGAATGCTTTGACTATTCACTTAGAGAAGATTGCGATGTAACTCTTTCCTCACTAATAACACTGCTCACTTTGAATTAAACACTTAAGTGTTCACAACTACAACACGGGTATCCCACTTCCCAGATGTCTCTAGCAATTTGTTCCCAATCTTTGGCTCAATGAATACTTCAAATTCCTGCAAATTCTCTTCCCAGCAAATTCAGTGTTAATTCTCAAGCTGTTTTGAAAAGACTAAATAAATTACTGAACAAGAAGGCACTGAACTTTTATCTCTGTACTAACTAGACAACAAGAAAAGCCACCGAAGAGGAAAAGTATCCAGGAACTAACATTTGTAACATATACTGTTGGTAAGATTAATTTCATAACCTGTGGGAAAAACAGTAATTTATGCCAGCAGCCATCCAGATTTGTGTTCAAACAACATGCTTATTGTAAAGAGTAACTTTTATTCCTGGTCACGGCTAGGCTTAGGTCGTGGCAGGCTGCTCTTGCCCAACGCAATACTAGCCATGCTTTGTGGCTGGTTTCAGCAAGTGCTCATCTCTCAGACAAAAATATATGACCCTTTCTTACTCCGGTGGATTTCAGTCAATGACGTCTGCTTTATTTCAACAAACGGACATTCAGTTTTTACAGCGCCTGTGATGTGCACGCCACCAATCTCCAACGTTAAGCACGCTGTTACAAAGGCTAACGCTTCTCTTCACCTCAAAGGGGTGCAAACAAACTGAATTGTTACTTACTACCTCAGTGCTGGAGCCTCTTTATTGTGGTTTCTAGCCCTCTGCCCATTAAACTGCTTTGCACGGTCAGGTTGCTGATTCAGGCGGGTAATTCGGGGCAGAAACCCACTTAGTTCAGCAATCCAGGGAGTCTTGCCTTCACTCCTTGTTTGTGAGTAAAGACAGACTGACAATGACTTTGACCTCTTTGTTAACGCAAAGCGTATTGCTGGGGAACTTCAGCTATAACGCAATGTGGAGAGTTTATGGTTTTGTTTGTTAGGACCAAAGCAGGTCGCTCTGGACACTTCAGAAGTTGCCAGGAGACTCCGCTGAAACCCACTAGCTTTTGTACCTGCGACAACTACAAGGGCTGCTTGAGCATGGTGCTTGCCTTCAGGGCCCACGTGGGGAACCACGCTAAAGCAGGAGGTGATGGCAATATAGCAGTTAGAGGGAAGGAGGCAACACTGGCAAGGTCCTTGCCCAGAGAAAGGAGGGCCCCATGTGGGCGAGATGGCAGAGTGCTATTTACAAGCACTTTCGCACTCCCGGCTTGTGATAAACAAACGAACCTGCGCTTCTCACGAGTGGGGAGCATGTGAACATACTTGAAAATAGCATCTGAGGCTTCACGTGCAGCGGGAGGCTGACAGCCACTGCCCCAAAGCCTGCCGCAAGCACTGGGTAAGGCTCTGATAGCATCTCCTCGGTTCGCAGGCAGCAGGTCTACCCAGCTCCTCCAGAAGCCTCCGGCTTAAGACCTTTTCTAATGATAGGGGCAAAACATACTTCTTTGGTGAGAAGAATTGCATCCCTCCAAAACAACTTCGTGTTCTCCCTCAGTTATTTTGTTCTCGGTCCCAGAAGAGGATATTGCTTGCAGGACCAATGCCTGAATATTTTCAGTTAGATAGTTTTTCGTATACTATGAAATACACCTCTCTCCTGCTTTGTTCTATGCCCTGCATTCTGTTAAAAAGGGTGCGCTCGCTGCTATAAACACTTTTTTTTTTTGTTTTCACTGCCTATTGTTGTTTTCAAATGCCCCATTTTGCTGGCTTGTGCGCCTGCCTTTAACTGAAAAAATACACATCAATCTGATAGCCCACTAATCTTCCACTGCAGCACTGCCCACCGTGTCCCAGAGACTCACATTTATTGTTTATGCTGAGTACACTGCCAAAATTAAACTCCTGCCAAACCATGGAATTTGTAACAACCATGGCTGTTATTCTAAATGCAAGGGATTGTCTTGGCTTATTTTGCTTTTCACAACACAAATAGCTTTTTACGTGGAGATTTTTTGTGTGTGGACCGTGCCTTTTACATTCTCTCTGGTATCTTTTCTTACAGTGTTTTGAATTTTCTAGAAGAGGAGTGCCCAACCTTTTCTTAGCAATGAGACATTAACTTTATGACTACCTATTGCATATATAAAGAGCATAACAGAGCAGTTTCTGCTCCAGTGCTCCATAGATGTATACTTAAGCCTGTCGAGGTCCCTCTCTCAAACCACATAAAATCAAGTATATCCTCCATAAGCTGTTGTACGGACTGCCAAATTTCTATTTGGCAAATTCTTCTCTTTCTAACCAGTAGCTTTGGTTCTCAAGTGGCTCTCCTTTTCTTGGCCTTGAAGCTTTGTTACTGCCCGATTTTTCATGATGGACATCAGGAGATAGCAAGAAGTAATGAAAACATGGTTTGCCTCTTCAAACCACTTGCAGCCTAACCTAGGATATCCCAGACTTTCCATCTTTCTACAAACATAACACCTTTCAAATTTCTGTTACATGGTTTCATAACTGAGTTTTACTGTATGAGTTAGCAGAAAACTGTTTAATACATCTACTGCTTCAAAACCAGCTATTATCAGAAAATAAAGATCTGTTCTGAGTGCCTGCCTTTCTCTGTCATTTATTCCTTGCAACAACAAAGTTCTGTTTAAGTCCTTTAAACCGTCTTCCATGATTCCAGAGGAAAAAAAAATAAAAATCTCAGATAAGGCTTTTAACTGTACCATTTTTCCATTTGGGGTATTTTCAAATTTCACTTAACCCCTAGTACTATTGTTGCTCAGCAATCATTTAAAGTCTAAAACAGGTCTGCTTTGTTGAGTCCCTGGTTAGAACTGCATGCCCTGAGCCGCTGCACAAGGAAAGTGACTAAATTGTTTCAGGTGGCTGGGCCAGAGCTTTTTAACTGCCAGCAAAGCCAGGGTTAGATGCCATCAGAAAGAACGGCAGAATTCCCTGCCATTCTCACAGCTACTCATCAAAGTTTGAATCACCCAAGTCAAATGCACCAAAGCCCTAGTACTTCCAGCTTTCTGCGCTGATTAAAAGACACCGTTTGTTCTTTTGGGGAAGATTTGCAGGAAAACAAAGCGAGCGGGTAGTTAAGCCCCTCCAAGCCCTGGACCTGGGAACCTAAATCTAGATGCCTACATGTTTGTGCAAAACCAGGAATTAATGGACCATGACTCTTCTAGAGCAATCTGCAGCCATCTGCTTGCCCTGGTGCAGTCTGCATGCCATGGTCATCTCTGCAGTGCAGGTCTCAAGGCTGCATCCCAGTGGTGAGGCTGGTGCAACCTGTAGTGTCCTGCACAACCTGGTCCCTCGGATGCCGAGATCAGAGCAAGCCCTGGCTCCCTACCCCGGGCACAGAAAAGGACCTTGCACACTATTTCTCATCCGAACACACAGCTGGGGCAGGGGCCTGGGCACACAAAGCAGGGTTACAAGCTATGCTCTGGAGCCCACCTGCCTCAGCTTTGACAAAAATGCTGAATTCAAGCACCACCAGTATTCTTGAAAGCCACGCAGTCTCTTGAAAACCCACAGAAGAATTTAGCAACCCAACTTTAAAGCATTTAATCTTTAACAACCTTGATATTTTCACAGCAGGCCTGCTCGCTTGCTTGTAGAAGGTGACAGCTACCACCTCCTTTTGAGGACAAAGTTCAGGAGGGTCCTGCACAGAAGCTGCCCTTCACGCACAATCTGTTTCTCTTTCAGGAGGTTTATAGAGCTTCTTGGAATGGCAGAAGCTTTGCTGATAGCATATTTGCCTGCTTAACTGCCTCTGCTCTTCTCTGATATCAAAAAGGAAATGAGTGTTTGGAGGGAGCAAGGAGGAGGAAGATGGAGAGGGAGAAAGGAAGGAGGGGAGTTAAGTAAAAGTGAATGATATAGGCAGCATTTCCTGGTATCGCATCTTCCATGGGAGAGTTTTGAGTGGGTAGGCCAGCATGTACATTACATGGATAAATTACCAGCATGAGAACCAGAGTCCAGTGAAGAATGAGAGCCACCCAAACCACAGGAGGGGAAAAGGATCTGCACCCACAATATTTCTCAGATGGAGCTCTGCCATACAGAAATTATACTCATCAGCTTCACATCAGGTTCCAACGTGAGAAAGCAAGACGGCATCAGCTAGTGTATACGTATTGTTCTGTAGCTGGAAGACCTCTGGATGTGTTTTCTGCTGAAGCTGTAGCTCGAGGGTCCTGAGTGAAAATGCTTACCCAAATTTAAGATGCTTAAAGATTTTCAAAATGTATAGATTTGTACATACATTTCATGTCTTTCCATTACTGCAGTGATATTATTGCCTCATCTTAGTATAAGTGGTGGAAGAAAGAGGAAAAGAGAGAAGAATTAAAAACCTGTATCAGATGGAGCGTCTGGTAGAACATATGCAGCCATTGTCAAAGGACACAACATATCTACCTTTAAATCAGTTCATTAAGCAATTTAAATTCCCCACTGTATCAATTGTTTAGTACTACGAGCAATTACGACACTGGCCTTTCTATGATCTCCGAGCTCTATTTCTTGCAGCAATGTAATTATTGAAGGCTTTTTTTTTTTTCACTTGCACATTCTCAAATCAAGAGATAAATTTAAACATTATTTTTTTTTTTTAAATCTAGTGTCATGCTTGCTGACTCTGCTTTGTAATCTTTAATGGGATATGGCATATCATGCTACCAGAGAAATTGCTTATAGAGACAATCTTCAAAAAGAAATCTAGCTTCCTCAGAGAAAGCTCTGGTTAGAAGTGCATGAAGAACAACGCAGTATATGCCTACACTGACAAGCTAAAGTAAATCATCAGTCAAGAAGGAAACAGAAGTGCAGACCTGTCTAAACCGCAGGTGTTGGGACTCGCGTGACATCAGCTTGTGCAGCTCAGAATTACATTGCAGCCATTAGAAGAAAACTGCAGCACCGGCTCACCTGGAGGAAACCCTCACATCACAAGTCTGCCCATACAGATCATTCTCTCATAATATTACTAAGGCGCCCTTAATTTGAAAGGAGCTCTAAGTCACACGCGAAACTGCATTTTGTACTTCAGTAAACAGAGCATGCCATGAACACAACCAAACTGCAGCTGAGAAGATGCAGTTTTGCTGTGGCTGTTATGCATAGACTGAAACGGCATGCCCCAGGCTCGGAGTTGCCAACAGAAGGTCTAAGAAACCCCTTGCACTGGGGTCTTCTGCACATCAGTCATGATAAGCAACTTGTATCCCTTAGGATAGCTGTGTTGTCAGAAATCTGCCATGAAAAAGCGACAAAGAGAAACTGGTAAGGGAGGAGAGTCACGCTAACTGACTTTTCCTACCATTTAAAGAAAAGAAGGAAAAAATATTACCATATGCTATATGACCCTTGGATTTCTGCAGATGGCACCTTCTGTTGCACAGTTGAGAGAAAAATGGATTTTAGTCAATTTTTACATAGGTCCTACAAAATTTTCACGCATCTCTTCTATGCCAAGTAGGTATGTTTACTCCTTTTTTTCAACTGAACACACTGTCTCTGCATACCTACCACCTGGCAATTGTGTTTTATGCTGCACTGCGGTGAGACAGCACGATGCTGTGGGGCAGCTTCTGGGTATATGTACGGCTCTTTAGCCTTTTTATGCAAGCAGCTTCCAATGACTCTTCCTTTAGGAGAGTTTTCCGCATAGGCTGGAAATCTCTCTCTACCTTTCCTTCTCCACTTGGCTCTGAGTTTGCTAATGATCACATTTAAGACCATTTGGTGCCAGCAGCTAACTTTTAGGGCTGCTCAGTGAATATGCTGCATCAATGTGGGATGAGTGGGTAGAATGTTTTCTACTGTTTTTACTTTTTATGGGAAAATAGAACTAATCTGGTGGTTTTAACAGTTGTGCTGTCACTGGTATGGCCACAGTGATAAAGAATAAATTGTTCAGTCTTGACAAGAGCTTCATCAGCAACAGCAAGATTGCTCATTAGATTTCACAGCATACACATTCAACTACATTCTGTGCATCTGTGGTACTGTCAACTGCTTAGAATTTTATATATATATATACACACACACATTTTCTTTGACTTCAAGCTTTGATGCTTGTGGCTTAGTTTATAAACAAACAGGATCCTCAATCCTGACATTTTACTTCATTGCCAATGCATAATCCTCAGTACTCTGACTGAGACCTAGTCTGTTGATGAGAGCCGTTCCATTAAGAACCACGATATCATCATTAGAATGACTTCTTTGCAAGAGTCTGCATAAAATCAAATTTACTGGTTGATTTTAGCTCATTATTTTCAAACTAAGATGGACATTTGTTTTCATGCCAAATGTTTCTGTAAATCACCTGTATTATGATGTATTAAAGCATTTATAATTTGAAGTCAGCATTAAGAGCAGCCAGATAACCACCAAAAACTTTCCATGTCACTCCACAGTGCATTATATTAATTAGAGAGAAAAGGTATTTTGCATTTTTCAGTAATAATGGGTCCATTAAGCCTATAAGAAAGTTTCTGTATTAATTCTGAGCGGCCTGCCTCCGGACTGCTATCAAGCCATATATGCAATGGGAGCCAATGGTCAGGGCTAACTGTGGATGGACAAAGAAATGTGCCAGTTTACAAACACTTTCAGTGAGGGCCTTGAAATTACCTTCTCAAAGGACAGAACAAACATGAGAAGCATGATATCTTCCTCTCATGAGTCAGAACGTAACATTGAAATATTTTCTCAAAAAATGTTTCAAGGCTATTGTTTAGAGCGACAGCAGAAAATATTTTCCTCAGGAAATAATATAAAGCATATTCTGTGATCCCGTGGGTGCATAACAAATCTTGTCATGAATGTTTTCAAGGAAAAGAAACAGCTCTCAAAGACTTTACCTTGTCGTGGGATTCAGTTGACCTACTGTCTTTAAGCCAATACATGGCATAAGTGCCACTAAACATTACAACAGAGTTATTTTTCCTAAAGTTTCTGGACAAGTTCATTGCTCTCTTTCTGATAGAAGAAAAAAAAAAAAAAGAAAAAAAAAGAATTGAATCAGCTGTCATCCCTGTTGTTTGACCAAAACTAAGTCACTTGTTTGTTTCACAAGATCACAGGATGATGAATCATGAAGAGATGTGAGGCCTGTGTTTAGAAGCTGCAGATTAATTTGCAATAATTTGATCACTTCAGCTCACTTCCTAGAGCACTGATCATAAAATCCCAAAGAGTGGATGTCATGCAGGTGCTTATCCTTATTTTTCTCATGCTGAGGCCTTTGCTGATTTAGATCTCCTTTGGAGAGACGTGACAAAATCCTTTTTCAGCAAGTCAGGCTCTATATTAGAACACCATAATGGCAGTACTGGTTCAACAGTTAATGAGAAGTAAGGCAATTTGATTCATAAAGGGCTTTTATCATACGGATACTAGATTGTCAGCCCTGTGGAAAACATCTATTCTATTGCTGAATTGGGCTAAAGTTTGATTTTTTGCCAGATGCCATTGCAAGCAAACTTTTTCATAGTTTTGGTGGCCAGGAACTTTTAGCATCAAACCATCTGCTCATCCTATCAAAAAGATTGAGATATCAAAAAGATTTAATCCTTCATGCATGGATAAAGAATTTTACTTGTCTTGACAGCAGCATACTGACACTGGACTCTAAAAATCAACTTCAAAAGTTATAAAGTATTAAAAAAGCAATCAAAACATAAAACTAACATGTTTTTCAGAAGTGTTCTAATACTCATGTTTTATACTTGTGTTTGATTTATTATTGTTCTTACCGAGCTACTGAGTTAGATAAATTTGCTAAGAGATTCCTATCTTCTAAACTATATTTACAATTTTCTCATGACAAAGAGACCCTCATTGTCCTCCTGGACGTACACTTGGCACAGTGCTGTCCTGTCTCAAATGTAATGAAGCCATCAGGGTCTTCCTGACTGTAACTAAGTTACCAGAAGAGAAGTCTCCATTCTCTGTAAACACAGTCCATTTAGCAGTAGAATAAGACACTCTAATCAATGAAAATTTAGTTACCTTAAATACTGCTGGTTTATCATATTTTTTTTTTTATTCAGTAATAAAGGAAAATCTCAGGGAGCGCTAAGTCATTCTCAACTTCATTGGAATTCACTGAAAATAGCCTTTTTGCTATAGTGCCTTGTTTCAGAATGAACCAAGAGTGCTGGTGTGATAAACTGCTCCTATTGCCTTCATGTCACCAGCACTTAATTTTGCCAAATTGATTTATCTTGAGAAACCGTAACAATTACCTGAACACAATGTTTCCTGTATTGTTATGGACTGCCAAGGCAGGTTGGAAAGTGATGTGTCCCACTGCTGCACCATTTTCAATTTATTTTTTTTTTTTAAGTTTACTCTTTCATCAGTATTGCTACTTGTAGGTAACTTTTTGGAAACAGGACTTTTCTTTAGATCGTACAGCAGTCTGAATACATATCAAGCCTTTCTACCTTTGCTGAATTGCACTGTAACTGACAAGACTTACATGATTTCCCTTTATTAGGCAAGGAGATGGCCTTCAAGTAATTTATCCAGCCAAGCCAGAAGATTCAGTGTTCTAAATTACTGAACATGCAGAGTTTTATTGCAATATCCTGTTCTGATGTCAGACAACAATACTCATTTAACTACTTATTTTTGACAAAATTGCATGAAATTCCCTATTGATAGTACTGGAATTAGAACAAGTCAGCAATATGTGGGGGAATAATTACTCGTTTTCATCTCATTTAATAAATTTTACTTTTCCCCCATGGGGTCAGTGTCTCTGGCTGACAGTCTGTCTTGCGGTTTTATTCCAGTCACACATTTCACACCACATAAACATGTAAGTGATCTTAACATGCATCAGCAGAGAAGACCAAGGAGGAGACTTGGGTCACTCACAATGCCACCTGGGTTCGCTTAATATTTAGAAATGAGTGCCTAACGGGCACTGCGTGCGTAGGGGGAAGGGAGTTACATCATTATAACATAATACAGTACCATATGGTTTATCAGCAGGTCAAGCTTTATGCTCTGATGATCCTATTCATGATTCAACAACATAGTTTTTTATTACAGAGTGATCATATAAGTGAGGAAATGAGACTCCTCCAAGTTTATAATCTTAGAATGCAGAGCCCATTCTGAATGCACAGTATAAGGATAAAATTAACATTATAGCCATGTAAACTCTATATTCCTGATCAGTTAAAGTAACTTAGCAGTTAATATTTACAGGTGAGCCACCTCCCTCAACATTTAAGTACATCAGACATACTGTCCTATGAATTCCAATACCAAATCTAATTCTTCTTGGCCAATCCCTCACCAGAGTAACAAGATTGAAACTTTCTTTTTGACTGTTAGTGTTCTATTAATAGAAAATAAACTTAGATTTAGCAACTTATGCTTATGTGCAATTTGCTATAGTGATTGCAATTTGATATTCATCACAGTTTCCCTTAAATTATTCTAAAGAACTACTTGATAGCGATAAGTTCTTCCCCAGTTGTGGCATGGCACAGCTGGAGCAGTCATTCTCTGTGGGAATCCCAACCCTTCCTTTTGTTGAATACAAAGGTATTCAACAAAATCTTCAGTTAAGATTCTTAAAGAAACTAACATGCCATGGGATAAAGGTTCCCAAATGATCATGTGACAGGTAAAAGATAGGAAAAAGAGGAGGTTTGTAGTAGAAGGTGGTCACAAAAAAAAACCAAACCCTAAGAATCTACATGAGGACATGTCCTATTCAACATATTCAGAAGTTATCTAGAAAAAGAACATACCATGTGATGACAGACTTTGCTGAGAAGCCTAAATTAATCAGATTATTAAAGACAATGATTGAGAAAGAGTTGCCAAAATACTGAACAAAAGAGTTATAAAGAGGCAGAGGGAGGTACAGTGTAGGTAAAGCACCATTCATTGGAAAAAATCAGTAACTTTACATCCACTGTGATTAGTTTTGAGATAACGATCACCACTTTAAAGCAAGGTCTTAGTATTGTAAGAGAACTGTGAAAATGTCAGTTTATTGCTCATCAGTGGCCAAAAAGCAGGTGGAATGGCATTGACCAATTAGGAAAGGAAGAAAGACCAAAGTTGATCATCATAATGGAACTGTATACATTTATGGAGCTACCACATTTTCAATATTGCATGAAGGTCTGATCCCCCTGTCCCAAACCTGGTCCCCAGAATCATATAACAGAACTGTGAAAGTTAGAGATGGGCATCAGACCCCTAAAAATCACAGATAAAATAGTAAGAGAGTGGATAGGGAATGACTTGAATACAAGAGCAAAGAAACAAAGGTGATGCATCAAAAAATAAACAAAATGGTAGCCCTTTAAGTAGGGCATAGCTGAACTGTGGAATTCCTTGCCAAAAGATGTTGTAAGCACCAGAGGTTGCCCTAGATGCAGAAAGTGACTGAACACGTTAAAGAGAAAGAATCTGTTCGGTCTCACCATATCTAAAAGCACCACCTTTAGCTGAGAAAGTCCCTGAGCCGTAATCAGGCTGGCTGGTTTGGCTGGTCTGCCAGCTTAGATGTTCTTGTGGCACATACCCATTTGTAGAGTGTATTGAAATGTAGGACCATGTTTATGCTGAGCCATTTACTCTCTGACCAACACGATTACAACATCCTCCCACCACCACCTGCGATACATTCCCTTTCTGTGACAATATTTTCATTTGCTGCCTTGCAGGTGTTGCTTCCTGCCTTTCAGAGGCAAACTGAACTACTCCACAGATAGAGGACTTAAACAGGAAAGGAGATAATATTGCCTCAAACCCTGCTTCCTGTGTTACCCTGATACCTCCTTCCAAGAAGCTGCTAGTTACAAGCACTCTGAAAGCCACAAAAACATCTTCCTTGATCCTTGATTGCCATCCCCCAAAGATGTCACAAGTAGCCATCAAAACTCAAAGTCAGATCTTCTTCCATCCAGTAGCAAAGCTTCTGTGAAGACCATCTACCTTACTTCTACGTTCAATGCCTTTCAATTTTTGGAAAACACTATAGTGAGCAACGCAATTCTGAAGCCGACACCTTCCTCTGGGGATAGCGTGCAGGCAGCTGGCAAGTATCTCTATCCTTCTCCAAGGCCAGGTGACTCTATGCAGTCCATGCTACACATGTTCAGATTTCTTCATTCTCTCCACTCCCAGTCTGCTTCCTAGTGCTTGCTGAATGTCGATTCCCGCATAGCTCAGCTAAGCATGTCAGCTCTTCACTGTTGAGTGTGTATTACGAGCATCACCCTTTGTGCTGCAGGCAATTCTTACCATCACCCCAGGTGAGTACAATATTGAATATGCCAAGCTGCTTCAACAGAGTTCAGGTTGTCGAGGGTTTAAGTAATCATTATCATTTAAGTCACCATTATTCAATGGTAGGTATTATTGGCAAAGGCTAAAAATCTAATTGTTTTGTTAGCTGAGCTGAGGAAGTGACTCTTGGTTTTGCCCCCTGTAGCATCATTCATTACTGGGGAATGACAGTGGCATTCAGAGCACCCATGCTGCTGGAGGAGATGTCACTCTGCCAGATAAATTTTTGCACCCTCTTCTGTGGCATGTAGAAATTCACCTCAGAGCATCCTAGGGCGAGCGGCCACTCTGAAGATGCTGGAAGATGGACTTGATTCCAATAGAGAGATGTTACCGCCAACAAGAAAATACTAAGCGTTTCCAGAATAAAAGAGAAGCCACTACCATGGAAGTATAGAGCAGAGAGGTTCTTGTCTCAAATAGACTATATAGAAAAAAATACATCCTGCGTGGTTACTGGGGCTGGGAAGTATACAGTGAGAAAGCCAATACTGCTTGTTGCAAAAAGCTGATGTGCAACAGTGCTGATCTGCATATCTGTAATATATTTTTGAAAGTAATAAATTGATTTATAGTTAGTTAAAATATTAATGCAATTCTCACAGCATAATATAATTTTAAAATACTTAGTATAATGGAACAAAATGATTGCATCTTATCTGCATTCTCATGTGAGTTGGATGGGTGCCTAGTTATGCACCGGTATCTCGCATCAGCACGTTAGCATGTGACAAGTAAACGGCAGATCGTTGCCCACAAGGACTCTTTGTCATGTCTCCTAGTGAAAAGGAGCCATAAAACTTTTCTCAAAGAGACATCAGTGCATTCCTCCACAGATGGGGAATTATGCCAGTTCCAGACACGCTCCTGCATCCCAAAGAAGGAACATGCCGAAAGGCAATAAATGGTTGCAGGGTTATTTCAAACCGGCATAATTAATTAGCTCAGAGGCTGAACACATCCCCAGCTGGCCCTGGGAAGCAGAGGAAGAATATAAAGGTGGCATTCCCACTTGTTTAGTTAGTCCTCAGTGTATTCTTGTCATTGGGTTGCAAGGCAGCGCTCACGGGAGCGGTGTAGAAGGTAAAACTCGCAGGTGGAGAGGGAGAGAAAAGCACACGTGAATCTTGAAAGCGGCAGCTGCTCTACCTGTAAATCTGCCCCCACATATGCTGCTATTTAACATGCTGTGGGCTGGGTAAGTGCTTTCTGGTACATAGATCAGGCCAACATCAAACCTGGGACCGTGGCAAGGACAGCGTGGCACTCTGTGTGACATATAGGAGTGTGCTGCACTCAGACTTTCTGAGGATGCTTTTTTCTGTAGGTGAATGGCTGCTCTGGGAAACAGAAACCAAATCCTTGTTAAATCTGTAGGTACTTTTGCTGACAGTGTCTCCTATTTAACTCTCATCCTCTTTTCCCTACTCCAATGCCCTCAGAGTTCCCTTCTTAAGAGATGGATGTTTTGTTGCTCTCCCCTGACAGTCCCTCAATCCCCCAGCTGTCACCAGTCAGTGAAGCAGCTCCACCTCTCTCAAATTGTATACTCCACCCTATGGGTTACAAAAATCAGTCTGCAGGAGTGAAGTGCAGAGCTAGTTCAAGCTTCAGCCTTCCAGAAGAGGAGCCGCGTAGCTGGCTGCTACTTACTGCATACTGTCATTTTCCCCCCTTCCTTGGGATGGGGCCTGAAAGCTGCAGTAGTAGCAGCTGCTGCTACCAGTTTTTGTAGTATGAAGCGATTGCTTTTGAACAAAGAGCCGACCTCATAAATTTATTCTTCATATGAGAACCCCAGCTTTAGTTTAGACAAGTTTCTAGTCAACAACTTAAATACATTTTTCCTTTGGATCGAGGAAAACAGCTTAAAAACAATTATCAACAGCTACAGAAGCAGAAAGAGCATATAAAGTAAATTAAATATGGTTTTGTATTTACAAAGCTTCAGTTGAATCTTCAAATTTGTTTTAAAATGTTTTCTGTAAAGCAGTGTTTCTCAGTATTTTCTCTTTGAGAACTAAATAAAATTTTCCTACTCTCTCTTTTGACTTCTCATTTGGTGGGCTGGATATTGCCACAGCTTCCCTTCATATGCTTTGAAAAAGTTGAATGAGGAAGTTTTTTCCATCTTGATTTGTAGATTTGAGTGATCCCACAGCAATGTTATATATAAATAAGCAGCACTCAGTGTGGCATAGAAAGCTTACGGTTTTTAAAATATCTTCTTAATTTAAAATAAATACAGTAGTGGTCAATCCCATACACTAGATGGAGATTTGAGGTTTGGTACCACTCCAGTATATAGTTGGATATGATTCCTTGCTCATTTTAAATTAAGCTTTTACAATTACTTTTGCTACAGTATACAAAGAACCTCCCAGAAAAGCATCATGCAGCCTCATTATTTTTGTTCCCACATCCCCTGCCTCTGCTATTGTCTATGTAAACTGGTCAAACTTTTAAAATTCACTTGTTTAAGTAGGAATCAGGTCAACAAGTATTTGCATCAGATACATTTTAGCATACCCATTAGCAAATACCTGATGCAAATAACTGCATTCCCATTTCAGAATGACTATTTCTAGCAGAGTTTTTGGCGATTAAGACATGTACAGTTTTAGATGAAGAGTCATTTACCTTTGTGCCATTTTCCACCACCTATATTTGTTGATTCTTAAATCAAGCCTGTACAGAAAGGGTTCAGCACACTTTTCCAGCTACCTGGTGTTCTGCAAAATACAGCTGCATTTAAACTGGGGCCTTGAGGAGCTATTTTAATGTGGCTAATTTATTCTATTCTCACTGCTAATGAGGACTCACAAATTAAACTTTCATTTTATGAAAATCTGGTATAACGTTGTTTTCTATTTCTCCCCTTATGTGTATTTTAGATTCAACCATCCCCATGGCATCAACTTCTTTTTACATCTTTGTCTTATCTCCCAATTCAGTTGTTCCAGCAGACAAATCATCCTTTCCTTACTCCTGCCACAAGGTCTTCATGTTTGCTTTCACCTCAGGGGTTCTCCTCTTCCATTTCATTCAAAGAGCTCAAGGACAAGGTCCTAACCTCTAGTTCTTGCCAAAAGAGGAAAATTAAGACTTCATCATCCTGAATCTCCTTTCAGATTCAGGAGATACTGATGAAAAAGCAAACAGTTTTAATAGCAGAACTTTCCACATTTCTAGTGGGACTTGGAGGAAATTTCCTCTGCAGAACAGTACTTCTGTGCACTGTGCAGCTTTCTGCTGGAGGCCCACTCTTCATGGTTCCTACACCAAAAGCCACGGTATTGGAGATGAAAAATGCAGTTTCGGGTCTCCAAGGCAATATAGGTGTTATGGTCCAGAAGCTGCAAATTATTAAAAGGCAGGTGGCAATCATGGCTAATGCCATTCGGCTTCTGATCAGGTTCTGGACAATGCCCTCCAAACCTTAAGGATACCTCTAGTTACTTCTAGTCCTCAGCATGACTACAGCAGGCTCCTTTCCAACTTTGTGCCATTGTTCTCTCACAATACATGTCACACAGGCCATCCGACTTCATTTATAGTGTTCGAGTAATTACAATCAGAAACACAGTTTAGTTTCAGTTCTCTTGAAAATAAACTTCTCACATCTTGTCCTTTGCACTTTGTCACTACCAAAACTATTATCATCTCCCCATTGTTCAAGAGTTTAATCCTCAAGAACTCACTGTGTGTACAAGACAAATATTTGTACAGTCATATCTGCCTGGGGGTTACTTAGCTATCTGCTCATTCATCTCTATTTGCATCTGTGGGTTGTCCCTGCATTTCCCAATAATCTATTCTTCTCGTAAACAGAAAAATAGAATCATGGAATCGCTTCAGTTGGAAGAGACCTTTAAGATCATCAAGTCGAACCATTAACCTCGCACTGCCAAGTCTAAACCGTGCCTCTCAGCACTACACCTACACATCTTTTAAATACCTCCAAATAAAAATGTCTTATCAGCTAAGCATCAGGATAGTAGCAGGGAAATACATAAAGGGATAGTATGAAGGATGCCTGTGGATGGGTAGGGGAAATAACAGGCAAGAGGTGGAAGATTTAGGATCAAAAGCTATAAAGGACTCAAGTGAAATAGCTATGAAAATGTTTATTGCATCAAGGGGGAAACTACTACCCTAAACTTGGAAATATTCTATGCAATACAAAGCCTGATTTATAACAACTCTAAATAAGTCTCTACTTTTTTAAGTGATGGACCTCTCAAAGCATTATTTTATAATTTGTTTTTCATACCACAGACGAAACGGACTCTGAAGGACTGTGTTTTACAATCCAGAGCCTCACTGTCCTTCTACAGCAATCAGAAATTTTTCTCCTGGCAGCTTGCCAGCATATGTTCTGCATACCTTTATAAACACAGCTGCCAGTTTCTTCCCTGGCTACAAAACCAAAACCAGAACAGACGAATTTTCCATTATCCTCAGAGTTTCTTCCCTGGCTACAAAACCAAAACCAGAACAGACGAATTTTCCATTATCCTCAGAGTTTCTTCCTTGGCTACAAAATCAAAACAGAATAGACGAATTTTCCATTATCCTCAGAGTGAACCTGTTGCATGGGCAAAGAACTGATGCCGGAGTGGTTGCTGACCACTCCTAGGAACTGTACAGTACCCAGTGAACCACGCAACTGAGCCAAACAGATTTTGCTACCCTGTCTATCACAGCAATGATAAACTAAACTAAGTCAATGGTAGCTAAAATGGATGGTATAACTTAACCCTGCTAGGACAATCTAGATACCTACACATATTCTGAACAATCCTGTGAACTACAGGAACAACTCTGCCTTCAAGTTCTTGAGATGTTTTCCCCCTTAGAATATCTCCCAAACAGACACTTATGACACGGTCTCTGTAGAGTCTTGTCCAGGACTTAAGACATCTCCTCAGACAGGTTGCTAAACACATACAAGCGACCTGACCTTCAGTAAACAGAATGCATCCACAGGCACAGCAGTGTGCCAAACCACCCAAATTCTCCTTCTTTCCACGGTAGGGAGTTTGCAGCAGAGAAAGGAATTTAATCCTTCCAGCAAAGGGTGCCACCAATATGGTTCATTCAGGTTGGAGGTGAATGGTTGACTCAGAGACCTCTAAAAATACCCATGCACTGAAGAAAACAGGTTGTAATTCATACATGACATCCTTCCCTTTAAGCTAATATTTAGCTGATCAACAAGATGTAGAGGAAACAAGGGTTTCTGTACACTGTCTAGCAGAGGTGGCATAGAAGAGAAATTCTGAACACTGGATGATTTTTATTTTTTTTGTAGTAACCTTGTCTGTGACAAATCTTCACAAGTAAAAAGCCCTCCCTGCATTTTAACCGCAACTCTAGTATATGTCACTTAATGTAAAAGTCCTCCTTGCAATTCTGCTGAAAGTATATTTCATTCCCTGTTCTTAACTGTCATATAATATTGCTGAGACAACCGAATTTAACCTCAGAAATAGCAAAGTTTCAACCAGGCTCAAGTACAATGTGTGTATAGCTATTTAAGCACCTTAGTGTCTATTAGGAGAAGGGATATTGATGTGTGACAAAGAACATTGCAGAAACACAGGACCTTTATACAGAAGACCCTGCCTCCCACTCTCTCAAAATTTCGTACCAGTTTCAATCCCAAAGTGTCCTTTCAGGTAAACAACTCTTGTATTACACAGAGGTGCCAGCTACTCTTAATACAAAACAACACTTGTCACGCTGTTTTATATTACCAGTGGACCAATTATGCATTATTCCATACAGAATGAATGACCTTCCTCTCTAAAAGCTGTTCAATGTGCCATGGCAGTCACGGCTTTTGCTCTGCCCCTTCCAAAACAGCCTGGGAGGCAGAGCTGTGGTGCTTCCCTTGCGCACGCAGTGCTGTGGCATCTGTGGATGCTTACCCACAGCAGCTCTGGGATAGAGCTGTGCCTCCAGATGCTTCTACCTGGGCAACTCGACCTCTGTGGCTGGTGGTGTCTGCCCACACAGCACTCCCCCTGCCCCCTGGAAAGGTAAAACAGAGCCTTGAATGGAGAGGGCAACAAGGGGTTAAATAGATCTACGTGCCAATACGAAGAAGATTGGCTGATGGCACTGAGGGTGCTGAGGAATACACGTGATGATAGCAGAAGTTCATCGATTGGAGAAGCTGAGAACTGGAAATAGGAGCGAATATGCCAATAATAGACTCAGTGTGGCTGATTTCAAGTGGCGGTTTAAACACCCTCTGATAAAGGACTAATGGGAGAATAAGTGACTGGCGAGGTTTGTTTGGAAGGCAGCAGGCAGAGAGAGAGAGGATGGATGGGTCCTGATCGTCATGCTTCGCTGAAAGAGACAACTGCTGTTAATCAGAAGCTGTCTGGCACCGATGAATATATTAAAATCCACTGTGGGCACATTGCCTTCCTACTTCCTTCCACCCAGAGGAGTCACTAGAAGGTTTCTGCTGTGGCTGCTGCTAGAGGGTTGTCTAAAACGTTTTGCATTTATTAGATATGACCCCTATGGATGGTTTGTCTGCTGAGAATTTGGCATAACCATAAAGGTGCCTGAAATAAATTCAAGTAAACCTCATCAAAAGGGCAGGACATGGGGATCGAATGATGTATAAAAGATGAAGAGCAAACAAGCAAAAAGAAAATTACCCTGACGTTAGCCCTCTCTTCATTCTCAGTTAAGGTAGTGAGCCAGTCGCGGTTGTGCAAAAAAACCAGTCAGTCTGTTCTTCTGCAGCACACACAGTTTTCCCTTTTTCATCTTAAACTACTGGCAAATATTTTTGTTCAATGTTAATCTTTCTCCATGACCCAATTTCCACCTCCTCCACAATTTAGGATATTTTGGCAGATGCCTGTAATTTTTATGAATTAAAGTAAGTGTCAGAAGGAAATCTTCTCCTCCCATCTCTCTCAAAGAGCTGGAAATAAAACCCCGTGTCTAAGGTTATAAAGCTCAATGCTCCATTTTGGAACATTGCTAGAACAAGTTCACTTAGCAGCACCACGTTAAAAAATGTTTCCAGAAGAGTTTCTGAATTCCCTCAAAACAAATCAAAGAACAACACAAGTTATATCCCAATATTGTTTTTACAAAGGCTTTTCCCATAACAGCTTCAGCCTGCACACTCATTTTAACACCAGTCCCTTAATGTTTTATACTTTTTCAGAGAGATTTGTAACTGTAGAAGTCTTGAAACAGAATTTTTAAAGTCAAGCTGGTTGCAAGCTGAACTAAGCGTACTGCATTGATACCAAACCTCAAGACTGGGTAAGGAAAGAAAACTATTTTGTGGTTGGAGGTGCAGAGCTACAGAAACAGGTGCAACTTCAGACCCATTCTTAGGAGTCTGATGGGGTAGAGGTGAGCTCTCTCTCATCAGCCCCACTTTTTTCCTTTTTCTAGTTTCTCCTTCAAGCCAGTTACTGCTCCACAAAACGCAAAGAAAATTACTTTCCCCAACTGGACAAGAGCCTTGTACTCCTTAGCTACTTGTCCTCTTAAAGGCAGTGGTTTTCTCACTATGAATACCTCCTGGGATCCCTAGCAGCCCTCTTCGGACACCTGCAAATGATTCCCACAGTCTGACTTCAAGTCCTTTTTGATACGAGGGAGGAGAAAAGACTTAGCAACAGGAGAAAGAGGGAAAGCAAAAAGACAGAAATGTTTCCCTGGACAGTGTGATGGGACAGAAAGGCACAGACGCAAGCAAGGATTCCCACTCTGCAATTTATTTGGGGGGTTACCTTCCCTTCTTTCCCTTAGCATAATAAATCTTATACACAGCCCTTGATTTGAAGCTCCCAGTGGAAGTGACCGGTTTGGGATACCTAAGATACTATAGCAGGATAAATTATTACAGCAATGAGATATTATCTTTATTCTACATATATGTAGCATCAATACATTTTCAAAGAACAAAGATTACATTTTTAAATAAAATATATATCTTGAAATTCTCCTTTAATGGTGTTGGACAACAACTTCTGAAAAAACCCAGTGGGTCTGCAATACTGAATGAACATTTCTAGTCTCAAGATTAATTATGTTAATGGTCTAAGCAAAGCTAATCTCCTCTAACTCAGACAAATTAGTGTTTCCATGTGGCTCATTAATCCCTGCCTCTTCATCTGAAGAGGCCATGCTTCATAGGACCAATGTATGCAAAAGAATAGCATGCCAGGAATGTCTCAGACTGGAAGTACTGAGAACAGTAGAAGCATTGTCTGATTTTTTTCTAGACATCTAAGGTAGTGTTTTTTGCTCTCCCTACCTCTCATTTACTGCCCCCCGCCCCTTTAATGAATCCTAGGGTATGCCACCAAATGCCATCATCTGCTGCAATCCCATTGAGACTAGAATTTTAAATTAAGGCACAGAGACATATTGCACATTTTGTCAGAGAAAGCTTCTGCCACTTGGACAGAGAGGAAAGAACCAAAGCATCTGCAAATCTAATAACCTTGCCACTGACATTCATTCATTAATAATAGTTAAGAATCATCTTGCTGACAGACCTTCACATATGGTTTCAGTAAAAGGGGACAACAGAAGAAATTTCTTTCCAATCCATTCAGTCTTTTTTCAGAGGTTGGGCTGTCCTGTCCCTGCCAGCTCACCCAGGCACAACTCCCAGAGAAAGGAGCAGCACAGCACCAAGCTCAAGTTCTCCTCCGAACAATCACTGCCTACGTTTCACCCGCTTACTGAGGATGTGCCTCGGTTATAACCCTCAGCTGTCAGTACCAATGCAAGAAATAAGCACAGACCACTCAAGGTGCTGCTTTGGATAGTGTAAAATTTACAGCATAATGAAGTTACGCTTGTGATAATTTTCAGTACTTGTATATGATCACACACCAAATCTATGACAAATCAAGGAATTGATTTGTTCGTTGTAGCAGGCTTCAGGATCTAGCCTGGGTATCATCGTCCTTTCCTCATAATCCCCCCTGATTTAAAATGACTTTACTGCTCTCTCAAGGTATTTGATCCCCGAGGTCTGAAATACTCAGTGTGGGTGCCACTGCTCACAAATCAATTGCTACTGTCACATATGATATTGATTCCTGCAGTGCAGTGCCTAGGAGCGGCAGACCGAAAAATGCCAATTTCAATTACTAAACAAAACAGAAGATTTATTTGTGATTAGATGACAAGAGGAAGATTACCACTAGCTATATTTTGGGGAAGAAAAAAAAAGAAATCAAATGTCCTCACTTTGCAAAAGATACAGAAATCTATAAAGATACTAGATACGTCCAGCTGCAGTACTTCTTTTTCCACTCTGTTGAAAAATTGATATATATACATACAAATACATACATACACATACAGTTGCACCACAACAACATATACCCCTGAATGCAATTTGGACTAATGAGAGAGAAGTGTGACAGGGTGATTTTCCAGTGCATTCTCTTGAACTCCCTGGTGCTACAGAAATTTTGATGAATTTTAACCGGATCCTTTTAATGCCTTCTGTCATTGTTGTGTATGGGCACCTCACTGGCATCATTGAATTCAGCCTGACAAAACACTCCCGTGTGGGAAGTATATCTCATAGTAAACACAGGGAGATGAGTGGAGCTGAAACAGTAGGTCTAAGAACCGCAGGGGAGGTGTCCCTTGGCACAGACAGGAACTACGTCTAGATCTCCAAGCCCCTGACATCACCCTCTCTTGAAGGGCAACCCACACCAGGAGAACCACATCACCTCCTGGCAAAGAACCAAAGACCAATTTCTCTTTTGTTCCTGTGTTTTGGTCACTGCTCCCACTGACATTTTCTCAGCCTTAGCTCTGCCAGCAACAATGACATTCCCTTCGGAGCCCTGTTTCCTGATGTCCAGGCTCAAAGGACCATTCCATCACACTCACTGCTGCAATGGAAGTTCAGCCATCAGCCGACCTCTGGTGACAGTGTCAGCCCAGAGAGTGTGACAGCAGCAGCAAAGCCTCTCTGCATCCGGTCCAGTCAATGCTGTTTTAATTAATATCTGCAGATGTGACACAAGGCAGACCTTCCTATTCCTCCGGGTCTGCCTGAACTGCTCAGGAGACGTGACTGTAACCCACGCAGGCAACTTTCAGCAGAGGTAGCTCTCACATGCAGGCAGGCTGCACAGACATTGGGGTGTGCAGCCAGCTAATGGTATGACACCTGCAGAGACGGCTGCGCCTCTGTGTTCTCGCTGCAGATATTTCCTATCTGTGGTTTAATCTGCCTAGTGTATGTCCGTATGGGTGCAGCTTGGCTTCCTCGTACTGTGTAGAGAAATCTCAGTTGTGTTACAGTGAGCAAACTGACACAGTGTGAGGTCGCAACGCTAGGGACACCAGTGACTTACTGAGATCAGTGCACCAACCACTTCCACCAGCAGCAATGCGTGGGCAACAGGCATTAAGAACTGGCAAGCACAGACGCTGCCAGCGGGGATGTCCTCTTGACCTGGTGACATCTGCAGACCATGGCTTTGGCTCACATGTCACACCAAAATCTTTTTCTGTGATCTCCTGTTTTTTAAGGGGGAGGGGAGACTGTTCCTACATCTAAACTGCAGCACTGGTATGCGGGTGGGAGAAACAGTGAGATCCACAGAGGTTGCAGGGCATTATTCAGGGAAGTAGACCCACTCAATTTCATGTTTTCTATTCTCCTGCTGGAAGGGGAGGTAGGGACAGCAAAAGAAAAGTAGACTAAATATGCTTGAGCTCTTATTAAGAAAGAGAGTACTCCAGGCAGCTTTCACACAGCTTCTGCTTCAGCTGGGAGCATGGCTGGAGGAGACGCGATGCAGTGCTGTGAAGGGCACCGTCTGAGGTACAAGAGATACAGAACACAATCTGCACACCCTCATACTTTCCCTTCCACTACAGTTCCCAAATCGATGATTCTAACTCTCTCTTTCCAGTTTAGCCAATATATTTGTGGCTAGAAGCTGGTGCATAAGAGGAAAAGGGGATTGATTTCCTGCAGTGTGGCTTCCTTTTTAAAATAACATTGCTTTTTCGGACTAGCAACATCAAGAAGGTACACCTGTCAGTAACACTTCAAAAAAAATACAATATTTTCATGCCATTGCAGATCCTTGTGCTGGTCCTTGAACTGTAACATGAGTTGAAGTTATTTCTGAGACTGCTAAGGCACAAGAAACATTTTCCTGAATGCATTTTGCTGGAAAATTATGTGCAGGACATTACTTTAGAGATCTAGAGAGGTCTGCATTTAGACTTCCATTTTTCCTTTAAGACATCACTGATGTTAATTGAGACTGAATCTTATGTGCAGAAGGGATGTTATTTGCAATTGGAATAGGCCAGATGTTGTTCCCAGTAGCACCGTCAAAAATATCCTCACTAAAGCATTGGTGCAAAGGACAGAGCAAACCCTTGACTTTTTTTAGAGTCACTACCCAAGGTCCAGCTCTAAAAAGGGTAACTGATCTTGCTTTGAGAAGGGTAATTCCCACCTTTCTGTAGCTTGAATTGACTTCAGAAAAAAAAAAAACAAACCAAAAAACCCCTGAAAAACTAAATTGCATTTGCTTACATATGTATTTTGTTGGGGTTTATTCTACTGTATGAGTGTCAAGTTCCCAGGTCAGCTGGTGACATTGCAAAGATGCACAGAGAAGGTTAAGAAGGAGATGCAGTCTTGCCACTGATCCATGGTTCATGGAGTGTGACAGACAAGCGATAGACTTCAGATGGCTTTGACTAAAACCTTGTGCATTAGGTATGCCACTGGCCCATCAAGCCCTGGGTCAGTTTTCAGCAATCTAACATCCCTCATGGGACCCCATGTCAACCTCCGTACTCTTTCTCTGCATCCCTTTACTTCAAAACTGTAGCTTATAATTAGCTTTAATCTGCAGAAAGGGCAAGCTGAGTTTGCCTTTCTTGAATTACTCATGCCTCATATCACGAAGAATACTTAAAAACACCCGCACTGACTTCAGACCAGAACGTCCAAATCAACCGGGCTAACAAAGAAGAGAGTAGGCTCCTTGATTTTGCAGGAATCAGCAAGAGAAGCCCCAGCTGTTGCCCGAGTGAGCAGTTGTAACCTCTGCGATGTGGTATGCGAATCCTACAAAGTTCATCAGAAATGCAGTAAAAGTTAAAGAAAGAAAAGCTTCTTAAATAAGCACCTCATCTTGCCAGGACTGTTCTGGCATGCTGCAATCAGCAAGAGGCACAGGCTGGGTCAGAAGGCTATTTTTTTGGATGTGAACTCAAACGGCTTGGGTAAGGGAGTTTACAGATTCCACCGGCTTCTCGGGCAGAGCCCATGAGTCCCCCATCAAGGGAGAAGGGCTCAGCCAGAGCTCACCAAATTCACAGGTGAATGTGCTAAGAGAGCACATAACCAGTTTGGACCCAAGTGGTTCAGCTGGTGGCATTTAACATTAATTATCTGCACGAGCACAGTCCAACCTCCAGCTCTCAGCCCAAGCACTGGGACTTACACAGTTTGGGAACCTCAGTCCCTCTTCCACAGCCCAGCACCACCAGCCTATGGTGCACCTCTTGGATGGGATCTTTAAGTGGGCTTTGCGTTGCCCAGCCTTTACTTGGTAGAAATCCAGGCAGATGTGGATCAGAAAACTTAGATAAGTCCTGGATGATCTGCAAAATTCTACCTTTGCAGTCTGCAACCAGTGAGTATTGCAAGAATTCTAAGAGGCTTTGCCAAATGCTTAAAAAAACATTTCCTAATTTGATCCGAAGTTACACTTTATGTCAGCATATCATCAAGGATTCTTGCAGAAACAGAGTTTCTAGGCCAAGTCTCTTTTGAGATAAAGCCTGAGAAAAAAGCATTTGCAAAAAGCAAACTGCATAGTTGATATTAGAGCTTCATTCCAACAAAACAGCTTTAAATTGCCAGAAATATGGTTTATTGGCCACACATCACACAAACAAACAATCAAGAGAATGGACTTTGTTACCGAGGGGATTTAGAAGGCTTCAAAATTGGATACAAAGCTAGTTAAAATCATTACCACATAGACATTGCCAATTCTCCATGCTGTACGCACATGTACACAAGTTGTGTAGTCACAGGGGCTAACTCACTGAAGGAAAGTATAAGAAAATACTCCACTTCGCAGAAATGTTTACTTCAAAGGCACAATATGTTCTCCTGACAAGGAGGGTTTATAATATACATGATTAAGAGTCTCTCATTATACCAAAATTTGGATATTGCAGCTCTTATAAAAATTGGTCTCTGACAACACCCAAGTTATTTAAGAGCACTTGGCATATTAGTAGCACACACAGTATTAGCAAGAGTGTGACAGTCACTGCTAAATAATCTGTGTAGCTTTATCAACGAGCAAGCATTCCAGATGCATGGCAGTAAAACCTTTATACAACATGCTTCGCATATGTGAGTGTGAATAATATTTTCAAATCCTCTTTCTCTCAGCTGTGTCATCTCTTTGGAAGATGGACCTGCCTAATATTGGTGGAAAACCCTTTTGCCAAGGGAAAAGGCTCCTTTTCTGATAAGCTTTATTTTTAACAGGGTGAGCAATCCTCATTCATAGCACAGTCTGCACTTGTCCCCATCTATAAGAGTTTAACTGTTAGACAGAAACTGAACAGTATGTTTTAAGGAGCGACCACTTTCAAGGTCATATGGCTTCAAGCAAAGTCCATTAGGAAGCCATTTGCAAGGCTGAGTGAACTGGGATTCTTGCCCAAAGACTTGCCCATTATCTGTTTGACATACATGCTTTGGTAGGTTCAAGACGTACATGATCATAGAGACAGAGTAGTCCACTCTTTGCTTTCTAATGTCACTGGGAAATGCTCCATTTAGCAAGACTTTAATCTGTTTCCTTTAGCCTAAGGACAGCCTGAAGCCTGTGCCTACCCTAGAAGATTAGGATTTATTTTCTGGGACACCATAGCAAATATCCTCACCTCACAGAGTCTTCTTAGCAATGACCAGACTTGCTGTAGACCATAGGGCTTCATATTGACAAAACTGATGCCTGCACTGGGAGCCTTAAAGAAGCACCAAGAAGCAAAATCACCCACCTGACCTACAGCTAGCCACAAATTAAGAAAAGGTGAAGGTACATGAAGAAGGATACCCTTCAGTAAAAGATGCAACTTTTTAACAAAAAGGCTCACTTTCTTAGTAATAACAGTCCTTGGGTGAGTATCATGGGTTGGGGTTCAGACTGGACAAAGATGATGCATTTGGATGCTTTTTTGTTGTTGTTGGTTTGGGGTTTTTTTGGTTTGTTTGGGGCTTGATGTTTGTGCGTTTTTTTTTAAACTTAATACACTACGGGAAAGACTCAAAGCATTCTGCCATGGGTTAAGAGATGCCATAGTCTGACCTTTGCAACCTGACAATTGACTAAGCTGGGTGAAAAAATGAGTCATAATGTATTTTCAAGCAGAAGCTCTCAGTGGCTGTTTTATAGCATCAGTCATCTGACAGTGAGCTGCCCTCAGATCATCACAGGAGATATATTGGTCCATCACAGGCTTAGAGAGCGGTACCTTAGGGTACAGCAGAGGTTTATACCTGACCTACCTGGGCACGTCAGCTAATGCTCTTACCCAGAAAGTCAATAGCCCTTGGAAATACTATGTTTCACATTGGAAAT
This sequence comes from Tringa tobata, assembly GCA_033628505.1. Lineage (NCBI taxonomy): Eukaryota > Metazoa > Chordata > Aves > Charadriiformes > Scolopacidae > Tringa > Tringa tobata. Next base: position 427,837 of record JAHREE010000115.1, on the reverse strand, counting down.
CACACTGATCCTATTGTGTGTGGTAATCTGAGCTCATTCAGGGCTGGAATAAGGCAGGAAAAACTTGACCGTGATGGTTGGGTGCATTGCTCCTCCTATTGAGCCATACTGGGAGTGCCAGCACTGTGCTCCCTGGTGCTACCAGCATGAGGAAGCATTTCCAGCTCAGGCCCCCAAACCATAAAAAAAGACGATGCCTGCTTGAGTCCAGAGAGTGAAACATTTCTGTATTTGTGGGAAACGTTACCCACAGGGAGAATAATCTGCCCAGTGTCAGAGGAGCAAGGGCAATGTTCTCCTCCGTATCCACCAGCAGAGCAGCCCTATAGCCCTTGCATTCAGGAGCTCCAGTCCCATGGGGGTATTGAATGCTCGCCTGCAGACAAGAGCTCACCAAGTGAAATGAAAAATTCAGTATCTCCTTTGCCTTGCCCTGATGGCCTCCTTGGCCCCTCCCTCAGTAATGCAGCAGGACACTCTCTGAAGGCCAGGTGCTTCTTGACAACCAGTGACACGATTTACATTTCCATGGCACATTTCACACTAATGGATGCCAAAGGACACTTCAAACCATCTTTTGTAGAGAAAGTATTATATCTGGGTTATGGTAAAACACTGCAGCGTGTATCACACAGCAGCCCTATGACAAGCAGCAAAGATGAGTATCAAAGGTAGCTACAAGGGGAATTTTGGTGGGGTGAAAGCAGTTTCTCACATTGGTTCTGGTCAGAACATCAGAACAAGTATCATCCCCTTGCTTACAAAGGATGACACGGAGGTCTTAGTATACACAAGTTTTTATATCTCAGAAGATAGTGTGTCCTGGAACCAAAAATCATACAGAGAAACTAGAATTAGTAGTAAATCAAAAAGAAATGAGTTCCACTTACTGGGTCAGTCCTCACCACGACCTATGATAACGTATGTCTTCCCTTCAGCTCTCTCTCATCAGGCTCATAATGACTTATGATGAGATCCCAACCCAGCTCAAGGCAACGTGTCTGGATGCAGAGGGCTAGTGCTCTGCCGATGTACACTGACAAGATGCCAGTGAAGTTGATGAAGCGGTATCAATTTACAACAGCCGAGGATATGTCACATAAGGTAATCAGACTTTAAAAGAAATGTGATGGCAAGAGTCCTAAACATTTTCAAAACACTGCTGTCAGAACAAATCTCAGAGTACAAAACCCTTCTTTGAGAAGTCGCTAGAGACCCAGATGGGTTGCTGGTTTATTTTATCCTGCCTGGAACACTGTGCACCCATCTCTCCTTGTTTCCAGTTATTATTATTCTTGCACCCTAAAAGCCCTAGTGACAGGAGTCTCTGGTATCATGTCAGCCCAAAAGCTTGGCTTAAAATTGGCCAAATATTTTGCTGCGCTTTCTTTCTCCCCCTGCTTCGGTTGTTAAAACTTCAGCTTAAAACATTTATTTTTCATTATTGCTGTGAAATGGGGAGTTTCAAAAGAGACAGAAAAACAACCTGTAAAAGGCAATTAATAAAAAATGCCAGGGCTCCCAAAACTGTTTAGAACACTTCATTCAACAAGGCGTTGAGACAGAAAAACAGCAAAGTTGCTAAATAGCAAGCGACAAAGTAAAACCCAGGGAAAGGCAAAATAATAACCTGCATTTCTTAACATCTTTTATCGAAAGTGCTTTGCAGACATACGTGCATATTATATAGGGATCATTCATCTAAGTCTGAAATATAGCTGGCTTCACATCAGAAAAAAGTTATATAATAGTGCATAATAAAACTATATAGCAGAGTCAGAGAGAGGAAAATGAAGAGTAACTATTCTAGTTGAATTACAGAACAAATGCCAAGTCAGCAGAATACCATTTTCTCTAGGTGAAATTCAGTGGAACATCAAGGATTGCAGTCAAACTCGTGTGGAAGATGTTACAACATCACTAACGACTAAGCCTTTAGGTTTACCTCTAAATGAGAATACCGTATCTCCAGCAGCAAAATGCCTCCACTACAGTGTTAGCGAGGGCCCAGGTGCTACCCAGTGATTCATCAACATTCATTTCTGAATCACCTGCATTTCCTCAAGGGTCTCCCTGCTGAGTATCAATCAGTGAAGCCCAGTAAAGGTTAATATTTCTCAAGAGCCAGTGTGATCATAGCCCTGGCACAAAAACTGCTTCTAACGATCCTGTTAGGCCAGGAGCACTGAGTATAATTTCTGAGAGAGGCCAGTCAGGCCACAGGATGCAGTCACTTACTCTAAAGACTGTGGTTAACAGCATGGTGGAAATGAAGTCTCCCATATGCCAGTGTGATTGCATGGAGCAGGGGGGAATTCTATTTCTGGCTGTGGACCACATTAGCTAGTTAAGGGGCATGGTCACCCCTAGCTACTGGAGCTTGGAGATTTGCACAGAGGTTGCTGGCCCGCTACCACGCTCATCCAGGAACTGCAATTTTAATCATTATTCACATAGAAATTCACTATTGCATTCTACATCACAGAGTGCATGTTACAGGCAGGAGCTTTGCTGTTAGGTGGCTCTTAATTTTCCTCATTGCCGGTGAGTGCCCAGACCTCACTTGTTTGCATCGTAACAAGTTTCACATATTCAAATGACCAGCATTTTATTCAGAAATTTCTGGTGGTGGATGCCTGGGGGAGTCAGCTCTGCCCAAAAGCCTTAATTCTGGTTGGTTGCTGTTTCAAACCTCAAAGTGCATGAAGTTGTAATCGGTTCATGCTTGGAAGCTTTCCTTTGCAAATGCAGGTTAGAAACATTAATGTAACGCCATCTTTGATTCTGCAGAGCCTAAACCTGTTCCACAGACCAAGGGTAATACCCCTGGAACAGGGATTTTCTCTATCTTACAATACACAGCACTTCTCAGTAGTCCATCACAGCGCTGGAACCCGAACTTTTTATGCAGGAAGCCCCATGCCTCCTTATGCTATCAGCAGGCTTGGAAGCTGTCAGACACATAGGACAGTAGAAATGCAAAGTGTAATTCACCCTTCCTCTTAAATGGCCAAGGAAGCCAGTTTGTGTCCTTTTCCCAGAGAAAGCTGCATAAAAATCTTTCAAGGTATGAAGCAAATTGGATACCTAGGATGATATTTTGTCCAAAAACCAAGATCATGACACTCATACAAGTGACAAGAAACTACTACTGGCTCAGCATGAGGTGCATCACCTGCTGAAGCAATAGCACTTTTTGCCACCTTCATCTCTGTCCTTGCCTCCTCCACCCTCACAGCACAATTACTAGAAGGCTGCAGGCATACTTATCCCCCTTTTCTTTACACAGTCTGTTTCTCTTCCTTATTCACACACATATATCAATTGAGTGACTGTTTTCTGTGGTTAAAATTATATCCCCAGACACTTTAGACCTGTAGCCAAAGCAGATTTGCCTAGTCTGAATTCACCTTTGAAGAATAAATAGGAACATGGAAAGGTGTTGGAATCAAAGCTATCGCAATCAAAGACTGGAAATCTCCAGCTATGTCTTGAGAGACTTGATCTGCAGATAAGAGAGCCCTTCCAATTTAAGGAAGAAAAGGAGGGTATTGAACAACTACTGTGTGACTCTCTCACCCCCGAGTCTTCCTATAATTTCTTATCTCCACGTGGCTTTTTTGTCTCTAAAAGTCATCTCTTTCCAAGCCCTTTACTGTAGCATACCAGCCTGAACACAGAAAATACCTCCCCAAACCAGGGAACTTACTGGGACAGACCCGAGTCAGTCAGTCAGCACCAGCTGATAAGGAATGATTCAATACAGTCTATCCTGCAGTCTCTGGCTCTGGGACACTAATCCAGAGGCTAATAAAGCAGTAATCCCTTGCTGATCCGCAGGCTCCGTTTCCCCTGCTCAGCCTCACGTCATTACTCTGGGTTATATCTGCTCTCGCCACCCTCAATCTCCCTTCCCTCCCTTGTTTCCCCACCTTGCTCCATCCTCACTGGTGTGAGAGCGTTACAGCTGCCTCTCAGGACCCACTTAATGGAGCCGTTCATATTTAGTTATTTCACCTTCGTCTCCTGAATTATCGCTGTCACAAAGCACAGGCTATTTCGTTTGCTTTTTGAGCTGGTGGGGTCAAGCTTGTCTCAGAAATGCCCCTGGTGCCCCAGCATGGGAGCTACTTCTGGTTCCCAGGGAGCTGCTGAGAGTGGGTATGAGGAGAACCATCACCTCCAAAAAGGGTTCCCCCCCCACCTTCCCAGGCACCCCAACCTGCCCCAGGAGGGGAGATGTACAAACAAACTGACAGGAGGTCCTGGTTACAACATGACAGCCCCTGTTTACTCTGCTGGCTGCTCATTCATCTGGCACGGGAAACCATAAGTCACACCACGGAGCAGCCGACCCTCCGGTTCACTTAATGTTCCTGTAAACATCTCTGGCAGCCACAAGTAAGGAGGGAGCAAGGGAAGAAGATGTGTAGCTCCCTGGCAAAGCATAGGGCTGCTGTCCCAGGACAAGACCCTCTCCAGTTTGCTCTCCCTGTGGCCACTACCAGATGCTACAAGAGAAGGTAAATGATGGAGAAGCATTGATCTTCTGTGTTAGTCTTATCATGCTCCTAATAAATAGAAATTGGCTGAGGAACTGAAGCATAAGGTTTAGCATACTATCAGTAAATATTATTGTTCTGAAGCCTCTGGATTTTCTTAGTTACCTCTCATGCCCAGCCCAAATGAATCTTGCAGAGATCCTGCTTTCGGGGATGTTCGGGGGCAGGGAGATAGCTTTACAGTGTGCTTTCACTTAGCAATGATCTGGAGCTTAGTTCCAAGCTTGCAGTCTTTAGTTAAACCAAGCGTCCTTTGAATAAGGCGCTGTATTTTAGGCATCCCAAAGAGGCTGATAAAGGGAGAGCTGAAATGCTGCTTCTTTCCCACCTTTGAAAAAACACATCTTTGTCCCACCGCTAGAGTTCACCCTGAGACACAAGAGCCAAAGAGAAAAGAAAAAAGGTGCCTTAAGAGGATATAGGAAAAGAGATATCAAATGCTCCCAATACCCATCAACCTGTAAGCACAAATTATTTGCTTTCAGGAGGGGTCTCAGGATGTCAAACACTTTTACTAGCAATGAGTACAAGAGTTGCAGGCTACGTTACTGGGTAGGCTGTCAAACAGTCCTGAGCTCTCTCCCTTAATTTAGGGGATAAGAAAGTCTCCTCACCTTCCACATGGATTTAACTTTATTCCCATTTTTAAAAACAAAGCAGAACTTAAGAGATCTGCATGCTTCGAGTCACAAACAGATTCAGGAAAAACAATAGAGCCACGGCAGTCTCCCCCCTTGGTAAAGTGCTATTTAAAGAGGACCAAGAAGCTGACTACAGTCCTCACTTTCCATCTGTCCTTCCTGCATCCCTTTCATCCTCCCCACTCTCCAGATACCAAGGAAAATGGATGCACTATAAAGATCAACAGGTTGGGGTGTTTCAGCCGCTGGCTAAGAAGGAATAGAAATGCAGAAGTGAGTACACAAGCCATAAGCAACAGGGCTGCCTTAAAGATGTGTGAGACACCTCTAATACAGCAGCTAGGTACGAAAATGACCGCAACAATAAAACCCCGTGTCTAAAAGGCCTCCCATCCCTCAAGTGAGGCTTTTCAGAGCTGTCCATTAGAGGTCACTAGCGCCCAGCCACAGCAGGAGCCCGGGCCCTGCAGATGAAATCCCAGGCACCAGACCTCCAGCCAAAAAAACTTTACCCCCAACCAAAGAGGTGAACCGAACAGAAAACACACATGAGAAGAAAGCACCTTAATGGGGAAAACATAGCTTAAAAAAATAGGTGCATGTGCCTTTGCCACAGGTTTGAAGGAGGGAGCCTGGGGAGCCCACCAGCTGCAGGGGCGAGCTGACGTTCCCTTGAAGTGATCAGAGCAGCCTCATCCAGCGCTCTCGGCAGCAAGCTCAGAGAAGTCATGACTTCTTAGACAAAAGCAAAGATTTAGGCAGGCAAGCTATGCCCTAGGTATTAAAACTGCAAGGCCATTCAGGGTTTGATTTCAGCTGCCAAGAGAAGCTGCAGAAGAGAAACGAACTGCTGGCCACTGCTGGCGGTGGGAAATGGACACTGTCTCTGCTCCCCTCAGAGGCCCCCATCCCTCCTGCACCCACCCTCCCTTCATCTCCCCCCTTCAGGAGGGAATGATCCCACTGCACCCTTTGTGTGACACCAGGAGAGAATAACTGTGCTGTGACACTGCCATACAA